>MIQA02000364.1:0-45918 GCA_001887855.2 Sclerospora graminicola | reverse complement strand
GCTACTTGAGTGCTAGAAGGTAAGTTTAAGAGTGAATATATTTATGAATCGTTAAGAGCTAGCTAGTATAATTAGACCTAGACTAATCATAGTAACATGTAGTATAAAACTGATCTAATGATATCTTTATCATTAGATTACTTGTTAGATTCGATAATAATATCAGAATCTGTTCTCAGGATGGATTATAACAACTTATAATCCAATATTCGCATTTCGGGCATTAAGTCTGAAATTGAACTGTGATATTTCTTCTTAAATATCATTATGTAATGGCACCCCATTACATCACCCCCACTCAAGCTGGTTGGCCAATAATATAATGTAATATTGGCCAATCGAATGGTGGCACTTGTTGGTCATAACGATATTCTGTTATAACTCATTTTTGACCATAAGAAAACAAATGGTCAACAAACGCAGCGGCGCTCTTACGGGCGCTGCCGATACTGCAAAGACAGCCATCACCTCTGCATCACGTGCGGAGGTGTCATCGAATGCCGACGCTCCGAATGTAGCGTCGAGGCGAAAGACAAAGCCGAGAGACCCCTTGTCTCTCGTAGTAGACGCTGCGGAAGCAGTGTCTAAGAGAGGGCGGGAAGATGTCGCGAATGCAACATCTTCCGTGTCTCCACCTGCCGCAAGGCGGGTGTCCAAGAAGAAGTTCAATGACCTCTTCGGAGAGTCATCTGACTCCGAGAAGGAGGGAGAGGACGATACCGTCCCTGCCAACGATTCTAGCGAGGTTAAGCCCGCTAAAATTGCTTCGCCGTTAAGTGATGGCGAAGTAGAGTCTGACGCCGTCGATTACGACAGCGACAACTCCATGAAACGGTGGTATGAGGAGCGTAGAGCTCCTCCTGGTCCTCGTCATTCGCCAGGTCGTAGCGAAGACGACTTTGAGGTGACAGGTGGTGCTCCACCTGCCAAGAAACAACGCGCAGAAGCGGCTTACGCTGCTTCTGAATCACCATGTCGTACGGAACGCCATGTTCCGTACAAAGTGGGGTTTTGGACCCCAGCATGGACGCTTGCCCTCGGAAGTGGTGGGCACACCAAGCGCGATTGTCAATATCCATTATTTGACATTAATGCGCTTGATGATTGCGAAGGTCTTCGCAATCATCATTTTGATCGTAGTACCGACGATAGACGTCGGTACTTCATCGACCTTTTCTTTCAGGCTCGTTATTACACGAACCGGAAAGGGTCGCGAAAGAATAGGGACGATAAAGACGCCCTTACGCAGAGTTGGAATGCCTTTGTTGAGAATTACAACAAAGGTCCCGACGATTACGTGAAGAAAATTCACATAAACCGCGAGCGCTTCTTAAAGCACTCACGCTCAGGTAAAATGGAGTTTATCCATTTTACTTGCATTAGAGAGGGACTCTCTTGCGGAGTTCCTTCTAACATGAAGTGTCCGTGTTGTCCCACGGGAGCTCCTCGTCTAACTGAAAAGGAGCTAAGAGGGTACCGAGGTTTCTCAGTACCCGCTAGTGTTAAGAGCCTCATCGATGCTCTTAAAGCATCGGTACCTAGTACCGAAGCTTTGCAGCCACCAACACCTAGTGTTGATGTGCCGCCAGCATCAACACCTAGTGTTGACGCTTCTTTTGAGTTTGAGGAGAAGTTTCCTTCTCAAACTCCTGCAAGAGGTCAGGGGCATCCGCCCTTAGCACCTCAATCGGTTCCCAAGAGTCAAACTCTTGGGAATATCCCAACCAGCGTACCAGGTACTCGGTACGCTGCCCCTTCTTATAGGGAACCGAGCGCTTCGATAGTAAGCGCTCGAGAATGTAACGCTTGTTCCACTGACTGTCAATCAGGGGCGGCGGGGGCTGATAATTCCCTCGGCGTTGTTGTTGCGGTGCATGGTTACCAGCTCCGCAAGCTTGAGAGGCACTGTAACGCCTTGAGCGAGGACATGTGCCACTCGATGAAAACTTATCGTTCTCATCGGGACGAGATTCGCGACATTCTGAACGCGCATCTCGTGATGCAGAAGAAGAATGATCTTCTGATGGTCGAGATTGATCGACTAAAGTCGGAGATCGATCGACAAAAGTCGGAGATGGAAACTCTCCAGACTTCCCACCATCGGTTGGAGACCGATTACAAGTCTCTCTTGGGAGACTTGAAGAAGCACGGCATTCGCCGTGGCGATGCGTCTCGTCCGAAGACGTAGACGATCGGTACGGCTTGAGCCTCCCAACGTAAAACGTTGGATGGAGGCGCATGGCCGCGGGAATGTCTAAAGTGTAGGCATTCCCCTTAACACCTTGGACCTTGAAGGGTCCAATGAACTTAGGGAGCAACTTCCGTGTAGGGAAGTTGCTAATTGCATGTGTAGGCAAATTAGTTGTAGATAACATAACTAATTCACCTTTTTGAAAGGAATTTGTGTTTTTCCTTCCGTTTTTATCTGCATTCTGCTTCTGCTTGTCAAAAGCGGAAGCAAGCGCGTCTTTTACATAGCGTATTACAGCTTGGCGCTGTAATACGAATTCATCTACTGCTTTATTAGCAGTAGATGGGTTGTTTTCATTGTCTGCAGCCATTGCTGCAGACACATATTCCGCATAAGCAGCTTCAGTATCTGAAGCTGCTTGAGTTTCTACTGTGTTAACAGTAGAAGACTCGTCAGTCTCTTCGCAAGTTGCGGTTGCAACTTGCGCATCGACTCGCTCAAAATTTGAGCGGGTCCCTCCCCCACTTAGATTTGGCGTACCGCCAAGTAAAGCCGGGGTTCGTGGATGCCTTAAGGCATTCACGTAGAACGGTGTATGCTTAGTAGAAGCATGCACCGAGTTATTTATTGCAAACTCAGTGAGTGGCAAATAGTCGCTCCACTGCTCGAAGGCATGCGCGTATGAACGCAGCATGTCTCCGAGAACGCGGTTAACGCGTTCAGTTTGCCCATCCGTTTCCGGATGATCCGCAGTTGACATCTTCAACTGCGTGCCCAATAACGAGAACGTTTCTTGCCAGAAACGTCCTGTGAATCTCGGATCACGATCCGAGACTATGTTTTCCGGCATTCCGTGTAAGCGGAATACCGTGTCAACGAATATCCGCGCCGTTTGCGCAGCGGTGACATTCGCTGACACTGCAGCAAGATGAACCATCTTACTGAAGCGGTCTACAAAGACCACTATGTCTGTTTTCCGACTGTGATCAGCCGGGAGAGCAAAGATAAAGTCCATGGAAATGGACTTCCAACACTCTGTCGGAACCGGCAGAGATTGGAGGGGAGCCTGCGCGGATTGTGCAGGCTTGACGCGCTGGCATATTTCGCAAGCGCGTACGTACTTACGTACCCATTTATACTGGTTACGCCAGTAGATATCGCGTGCGAGAGAAGCATACGTCTTCTCTCGACCTTGATGCCCCGAAATCGGTGCATCATGGTACTCAATCAAAATTTGATGTTTGAGGTCATCGTCGTTTGGACGACGATGCGGCTTACATCATCTTGGTCTGTGCTATAAAGCAACAGACCATCGTGCAATTGAAACGATGCACGCAAGCGCGAAGGAACTCTGGAAGTTCCTCGCGCTTCCGATCAGATTGATTACCAAGGTAATCAATCAGCAGACGAGTTTCCTCGTCTGTTTCGTACGCTTGACGTACCTGTCGTACGAGTGACGACGACAGAGCAGTGCAACGTATTGCGTTTGCACTGGTTGCCTCCGTTACAGACGGTTTCGTCTCGTAATCGGGGCGTCGTGATAGCGCATCCGCTATCACGTTCAACTTTCCCGGTTTATACTCAACCGTGAAGTTGTATTCAGCAAAGAATGACAGCCAACGTGCCATTCTTTGGGAGATGTGTGGTGAATTCACAGCCGTGCGTAACGACGCATGGTCCGTGTAAACCACAAACGGTCTATCTCCTAAGAGATAGATCCGAAACTTTGCCAGTGCATATTTCATGGCAAGGAGTTCCTTGTCATGTACTGGATAGTTGCGCCCGGCTGGGCGCAACTGACGCGATTGATAATAAATCACGCGATCACGATCATCGTGATCGCGCTGCATCAAGGTCCAGCCGATGGCGAAATCGCTCACGTTGCAAGCGACGTAAAACGGTCGCTCGTTATCGGCTATTGCCAAGACGGGAGCTTCAGTCAAGCTACGCTTGACTGCATCAAATGCATCTTGGCACTGGGTATCCCAGTGCCATTCGACATCTTTCTTTAATAATTGGGAAAGAGGTCGGATTAAACCGGCATAATTGCACGAATATTTGTGCAAGTATGTCGCCAATCCAAGGAACTTTCGAAGTTCCTTGACGTTGTTTGGCGTAGGCCATTCAACGATCACCCTGATCTTTTCTGGATCGGGGCGTACCCCATTCTTGCCTACAAAGCAGCCAAGAACGGGTATCTCGGGTGCACCAAAGGTGCACTTCTTTAAATTTGCATAGAGCTTGTGCTTGCGCATAAGCTCTAACACCTGACGTAGATGTTCTTTATGAACGTCTACATCAGTCTTGCCATGTTCAGCCTTACTATGGATGAACACGTCGTCAAAATAGCTCGGTGCGAATTCTCGCACCGGGCGCAATAGATGCGTGACGCATCTATTGAAGGTGGCAGGGGCATTTCGAAGCCCCTGTGGCATAACAAGCCACTCCCAAAGCATACCGCTTGGAGTGCTTACAGCCGTGAGAGGGATATCCTTCTCACGCATGAGGATTTGGTAGAAAACAACCCTCAAGTCGAGAGCACTGAAAACGGTGCTCCCGCTCATGCCATCGATGATGACATCCTTTCTCGGTATCGGCGTCTGCGCCGGTACCGTGGCCGCGTTCAGCTTATTGAAAGCATGAACAATTCTCCACCCACCAGTGGATTTCTTAACGCAGAAGGTGGGGCTGGAGTGCGGTGAGGTAGACTCCCGCACATGCCCCGCCTTGCGACGAGTTTCAAAGAACTCGTCGATGGCTTTAACTTGGTCACGCGGCAATGGCCATTGCCGCGTGACACAGTACTTCGTGCCAGGCACGAGATCAATTTCGTGCCTCGTTCCCTTATCCTTAGGGAGCTCGCAAGGTACTTCTTCTGGGAATACGTCAGCGTATTCCCAAAGTACTTCGTAGTACGGAGAAGTCGCCTTAAGCGACTCCCAGCTCTGCGCTTCAAAGCTCTGAACTTTGGTTTGATCATTGGGAACGAGTTCGTTCCCAACGTTCTTTTCATTGGGAACGAGTTCGTTCCCGATGCCTTCTAATTGCAAAGTGGATATTCGCTCACGAATATCCACAACCTCATCAGATGCGACAATGACGCAGATCTGTTCGATCTGATCATTTCGCAAGTTCTTTACGAACTTCTTCCAGCTCAAGGCTGGAAGGGCCATTACCTCTGAACTTAAGTTCGGAGGGTTGTCGAGTGTGAGAGACTGGGTAGCTAATCCGGTCTCTGTCTGCGTCAGGACGTTGATCGTCTCGACGGACACAGCTGCGAGATCAGACGCACTCGTCTGATCTGTTGCACGGTGATCATCACTCGTGCGCAAGGCCTTTTCTTCATGGTGACCACTGTCTACCATGGTGCTCATGCACTCACGTCTGCTCTCAGTCGTGAGTTCTTTTTTTTCGACACGGAAGTCATTTGCTTCCGTGACGGTTTCGTTCTTTTTACGGTGGGTGTTTCCCACCGCGTGTGCATTCTCTTTACCACGACCGTCATCGGTCGTAGTAGTAACTTCAACACGGGAGTGCTTTGCATCCGTGTCGCGCACATTACTGACACGCAACGACTCGTTCGTCGCGTGTTCGCGTCCCTCTGGACTCTGATCAGCGGGTGTACTATCCGCTGACCTAGTCGGATCAGGTCTGGTGGTGCCATTGCTATCCACCAGACTGTCTGACTCTGCGGTTGTATCATTAGATACAGCCGGTTTACTCACAGGGTGATCAGATCCTGTGAGACCGCCGCAGTCGATTGACAGGTTAACCCAGTCGATCGTTGGTTGATGCTTGGACATCCAAGGGATGCCCAAGATAACATCGAACTTGTCGTCAAGATCGAGGACGATGTATTCGTCCTTGAACGACAGTTCGTCTCATTCGAAGCGTGTGCGAATTACACGCTTTGGTATAGTCACGGTTGCACCTGTTGCTAACCGGACTGACAACATGCTTCGTGGAGATTCAATCTCCACGAAGTTCAACGACGTTAGAACCTCAGTTCTAACGAAATTGTTTGACGCTCCTGTGTCAAACAGAGCACGCATGGGGGCATCGTTTCCATGCGGCTTAACTTCCAGGGTGATGAGAGGTTTCTCTTCACCCTGCACACGTTGACAGGACATAGTCCCGTCTGGGGCTATTATCCTCACATGCCCGATGTCGGCATGTGAGATAACCCGTCCAGTAGGGCGCCCCGCCCCTACTGGTTGTTGACGTTTTTTGCATCAACAGAGGGTTGCCCCTGTTGATGTCGCTTGCCAGCAGACTGTCCAGTCCGCTGACTGCGTGGTGCCGGACGCGGCGCCATACATTCATGGGCGTAATGGCCCATTTTCGCGCATCGATTGCAGCGAAGGAACTTCTTGTTCTTCGGTTGCCTCGGAGTTGAGGCAACTGCAACCGATAGGTCCATAGGTTCTGGACCTCCTCCGCCCGCATTGTGACGCGGATTAGGGTGTCTCGGGACGAAGTGTGAAGTTCGTCTCGATTGGAAGTTTTGGTTAGTATTAGCATGCTGCATTGGCGGCATGTTAAAGTCGAAAGGCGCTTGCGCTTTTCGACTAACCCCAGCATGCGCTGCTGATGAACGCATGCTGAATTCCTCCCGGATGCTTTGGTCGATAGCATCCCTCAGAGTCTTTGGGGGGAACCCGATAAAGACTCTGTTTGATGGGACCGTCATTCAGTCCCTTCATGAAGCCAGTGACCTGCATGGCAGGGGCACCGGCTCGTATACAATATTTGATAACAAATATTGTATTTTCTGAGCGTACGCATGTAGGCTCAGCTTGCCCTGCTTGAGTTCCATGAACTCTTCACGGCAGCTAAGCTCCATTTCTGGAGCTTCGAAGTTGACCTTTAGCTCAGCTTTTAAATCCTGATACGTCAGGAACGCAGATCCGTCAGTGGATCTGCGGCTCATCGCCCATGCCCTGGCGCGACCGCCTAGGCATGTGGTGGCGAAATAAGCTTGTGAACGCGGGTCCACAATCTTTTGCGCAGAGAGAGCATCCTCCACCTCTGCGAACCACCTACGAAGGGGTTCACCCCCTTCGCCAGTAAAGGGCGGAATCCGCGCCTTTACTACTTCAACGCTCGCACTAGGTGCGGGCGCTGCTGTTGCGCGCCGCCGTTTGTGAGCACAATATTGCATTGCGCACCTGAGGGTCGACATACATTTTCTTGAAACGGGAAACCGTTTCTAAAGCATCCTCCGAGGTTTTACCACGGAGGAGAGTGATGATTTCGGGCCCTATGGTCCGAATCATCTCGGTCACTGTGATCACAGCACTCGGTGACCAGTTAGGGAAGTTTTCCATAACTAAGTCTTGCGCGAGCTGACGCTCACGCTCACGTTCACTGGCTGTTGTCATGACAGCCAGCGGCTCTTAAACCTTCGTTCCGCTAGTTAACTAACGGAACGCGTCAACAGTGGTCGTTTAGACGGACCACAAAGTGCTACCAGGTGTAACAGGGCTACTGTTACGCGGCTTACACTGTAAGATTGCAGTGAGGAAGCGTGCAATTTGTGTAGGACCAAATGTAAATTTGGTCCTCCTTAGTTTACCTTAGATAAACTTTAATAAAGACTAATTAGTGTATTAATTAATCTATCACTTAAGTATATATATATACCTAAGGCTACTTGAGTACTAGAAGGTAAGTTTAAGAGTGAATATATTTATGAATGGTTAAGAGCTAACTAGTATAATTAGACCTAGACTAATCATAGTAACATGTACTATAAAACTGATCTAATGATATCTTTATCATTAGATTACTTGTTAGATTCGATAATAATATCAGAATCTGTTCTCAGGATGGATTATAACAACTTATAATCCAATATTCGCATTTCAGGCATTAAGTCTGAAATTGAACTGTGATATTTCTACTTAAATATCACTTATGTAATGGCACCCCATTACAGTACCGGTATGTGGCTTCTGGTTGAATGCGTCTCATTATACTCCTAACCCAACCAAGTTGGTTCGACTTTGGGTTTTCGTCCACAGTGGGACTCGAACCCGCAATCTACCGGTCCCGGGGGTAGGGCCTTAACCACTGTACCCCGAGGTCGCTTAATGGTGTGCTTGAACCCTGATTTTTTAGTCTTGATCTAGGTTATTTTTAGATATGGGTACCTTCGTTTTGCTGAAATTATAATTGCTCTAACCAATGTGATATGATTGGACAATATACGCAGACGCTTAAGACAAACGAACGCTTAGGACTGGCAGATTACGGTGCTGTAGCTGTTGGAGTAAATGGCTTGTCTCACTACAGTAACCCTTTTATAAGAATTCCTTCTTCTATCTAATAAAGAAACATTACCCTTGGTACTCTTTGAAGAATAATCACGCAAGAGGATTGTGTGTCATTAAATCCGCTACCGGTACACTTATATGTGCATATATTCATAAAGTGTTTCTACTGAGGTATAGAAACTCTACGTGAGTGTCTCTACAGACATAATGCTTAGTGTCCCTGATAAAAGTAAAATATAATTCCTTTTGCCTGCTACCAAGCAAGTTCTTTTTCTAACCTTCACGCGCATCGTGCTATTACTTCAACAGGTTATCAGCCCAAGCTCCACCTCATCCGATTTTCCTCGCCTGACTGGATCCGACAAATTTGACGTCTGGAAGACCCGTATCCAAGCATACATTGACGGAAAGAACCTGCTCCGATTCATTGAAGACCCGAACCATGAGCTGTTGAAGATGACGACGAAGACATGGTTTCGGTCACCGACGACGATCCAGATTCGGATTCTAACTGCGATAGCAAAAGTGGTTCGTGGAAGGAAAACGAAGATGCGAATCAAGAGCCCGATGATGATGAAGAAGAAGATTTTCTTGCATCGGCCGACGTCCGCCGACTCACGATCGAGGATTCGGCAGTCCAAGATAGCAAAGCATGCAACTCCTGTACTCGTAGCTTCTGCTCAAGTTGAATCTTCTGGAACACTGAATGCCAGGAAGCTTACCAAGGCAAGAGTAAAAGCAGCAAGGCCAAGGCACGAGCCAAGTACAAAGGCTAATGCTAAAGCGAGAAACAAGATTCTCGTCGCTGCTGCTCAGACGCGTCGCATAAATGCTCAAGTCAAGTCATTCTTGATGAAGACGCTTGATGATAAGCATATCAGAATTGTCAAGGGTTTCGACGAGGCTTATGATACTTTTCAAGCCACATGCGATCATACGAGGGCACCAAAGCTTACGGTGATCTCTACGGCATTATGAACTACCTGTAAAAGGTAACAATGCTCGTTACCAGAAGGTGATGACATGACAGAGTTCATTCTCAAATACGAAGACGCCATGAGCGGTCTTAATACCGTACTGAACAACAGTTTTGACGATAATGTCTTCTCTGTGTTCCTCTTCAACGCGATGCCTGCATCGTGGGAGAGTGAGATGCGCATTTGACGCAAAACCGTTCCTCTTCGAGAGCTTAAGAGTAACTTGAGAAACTCGCGCAAGATAGATTTGCGCTATCCCAGAGTACACCCGAAAGTATTGAAACCCAGAATGAACTTGCTCTGATATCAACGGCTCCTGTCACAAGTGCTCAAGCCCTTGTGGGTACAAACACTGATAGTCGACGCAACTGTGCACTCAAAGCAAACAATGGCTACGTGCCGTGTGTTGGTGAAGCACATGTCGATTGGTCTGGTGAAACCACGGTTATCCCTGCCAACTTCAAGTTGACGAGTAATAACATGAGCACCCGACGCAGCTCAACCAATGTCTACAACAATCGTCAACACACATACTCGCGCGGCACCAACCGCAACAGCAACGGGGACAGGCGTAATTTTGGACTGCATGAATACGGTCAAGGCAACCGCAATTCTGGTCGTTGAAACAGCCAAGGTAATTCCGGCTACAGCCCACAGCACGCCTTCAATGTTAGCAGTGATGCCTACAACAATGGTAACGGTGGATACAAATTTCAACCAAGGTAACAACAGGTACCATCAATCCCGTCGCAGCAACAGCGCGATGATTGCCATTACCGCCGTCACTGTGTCGATGTTCGGTTTGACAGTCAAGATGACTTCCACGGATGTTGATCCGGTCTGGACTATCGACTCTGGTTGTACGCGCCACGTAACCAAGCGTGTCTCACGCCCCGAAACCGGTTTGGAAGCATCAACACCTATTGACTGACTACCAGTTGTGGGTTATGTATTGAGCAGCAACGATGCAACTTAATACCTTCTATCAACGAGGATCGTGGACAGCTAGATGCCCGCTCCGCGCGGATTGCGACAGCACAAGATCAAATATAATGCATATATTTTGAGCGTGTCGAAGCGCCAAAGCCATATGGATTAGATGGCTGAGTCACAGGTTGGGAGAAGAGATGTCGGCAGAACGGCTAGATCAATACAAAGAGTACATTGCGACTAGACGGCCGCAGCATATAGGGGTCGGCGTGAAGATAGCAAGCTGAATCGATACGGGGTCACAGCTTTTGACTTTAAAGATCATTTTCAACGCTTGTGGTGGAGATTTTGTGGAATTACCACCACATGGCTTTGGCAACTTGGAATCGGATCGTATACGATGGGATGTAGAAACCACCAGAGGAACACCTAAATTATATTTGGACCCAAGGACGAGCGCAATTGGAAGCAGTTGCGGAGCATGAGCGCCGCCCGAGAAGATGGAATGCGCTTACAAATTTATATCCAGTACATTTACACAACTCATCCAGCATCGCCTGAAGCAGCGAGTAGACCAAACAACTTTGCAGCGACCCAACTCGACGTATATTGTAACAGGCTAGTTGTTACTGGCTTACACTGTAAAAGTTGCAGTGAGGAAGCGTGCAATTGAATAGGACCAAATGTAATTTGGTCCTCCTTAGTTTACTTAAGATAAAGTTTAGGGTGGACTAATTAATTATTAAATTAGTCTCTGATGTATATATATTAATATATTTAAACCTAAGGCCACGTGTCTAGAAGAAGGTAAGTTTAAGAGTGAATATATTTATGAGTGGTTAAGAGCTAACTAGTATAATTAGACCTAGACTAATCATAGTAACATGTACTATAAAACTGATCTAATGATATCTTTATCATTAGATTACTTGCTAGATTGGATAATTATATCAGAATCTGTTCTCAGGGTGGATTATAACAACTTATAATCCAATATTCACATTTGAGACATTAAGTCTGAAATTGAACTGTGACATTTCTACTTAAATATCACTTATGTAATGGCGACCCCATTACATCACCCCCCACTCAAGCTGGTTGGCCAATAATATAACGTAATATTGGCCAATCGAATGGTGGCACTTGTTGGTCATAACGATATTCTGCTATAACCCATTGACGACCATAAGAAATCAAATGGTCGGGAAACGCGGCGGCGCTCTTCAGGGCGCTACCGATACTGCTAACGCATGCCGACGCTACTAATATAGCGTCGAAGAATAAGCCGAGAGACCCATTGTATCTCGTAGTAGACGCTGCAGAAGCAGTGTCTAAAAGAGGGCGGGAAGATGTCGCTAATGCAACATCTTCCGCACCTTCACCTGCCAGAGGGCGGGTGGCCAAGAAGAAGCCCAATAATATCTTCGGAGAGTCATCTGACTCCGAAGAGGGCGAGGACGTCACCGTCTTTGACAACGAATCTAGCGAGCATAAGCCCGCTAGAATTGCTTCGCCGTTAAGTGATGGCGAAGTGGGGTCTGACGCCGTCGATTACGACAGCGACAACTCCATCATACGGTGGTATGAGGAGCGTAAAGCTCTTCCTGGTCCTCGTCACTCGCCTGGTCGTGACGATGACGAATTTGAGGTGACAGGTGGTGCTCCACCTGCCAAGAAACAACGCGCAGAAGCGGCTTACGCTGCTTCTGATTCACCATGTTGTACGGAACGTCATGCTCCGTACAAAGTGGGGTTTTGGACCCTAGCATTGACGCTTGTGCCCGAAGTGGTGGACACACCAAGCGCGATTGCCAATACGCGTTGTTTGACATCAACGCGCTTGATGATTGCAAAGACCTTCGCAATCATCATTTTGATCGTAGTACCGACGATAGACGTCGGTACTTTATCGACCTTTTCTATTAGGCTCGTTTTTATACGAGCCGGAAAGGGTCGCGCAAGAGCAGGGACGATGAAAACGCCCTGACCCAAAGTTAGAATATCTTTGTTGAAAACTACAACAAAGGCCCCGACGATTACGTGAGCAAAGTTCACGTAAACCGCGAGCGCTTCTTGACGCACTCACGCTCAGGTAAAATGGAGTTTATCCATTTTACCTGCATTAAAGAAGGAATTTCTTGCGGAGTTCCTTCTCACTTGGCTTACCTTTGTTGTCCCAAGGGAGCTCCTCGTCTTTTCGAAAAGGAGCTACGAGAGTACCGAGGTTACTCGGTACCCGCTAGTGTTAAGGGCCTCATTGATGCCCTTAATGTATCAGCACCTAGTGCTGATGCTTTGCACCCATCAACACCTGGTGTTGATGCTTCTTACCAGTTTGAGGAGAAGTATCCTTCTCAAACTCCTGCAGGAGGTCAGGGGCATCCGCCCTTAGCACCTTAATCGGTTCCCAAAAGTCAAACGCTTGGGAATATCCCAACCAGTGTACCAGGTACTCGGTACGCTGCCCCTTCTTATAGGGAACCGAGCGCTTCGATAGCAAGCGCTGGAGAATATAACGCTTATTCCCCTGATTATCAATCAGGGGCGGCGGGGGCTGCAAATTCCCTCGGCATTGTTGTTGCGGAGCATGGTTCAAAGCTCCGTAAGCTCGCGAGGCACTGTAACGGCTTGAGCGCCGATATGGCGCACACGATGAGGACGTATCGTTCTCATCGCGACGATATTCGCGACATATTGAGCGCTCATCTCGCAATGCAGCAGAAGAATGATCTTCTGTTGGTCGAGATTGATCGACTAAAGTCGGAGACGGAAACTCTCCAGACTTCCCACAATCGGTTGGAGACCGATTACAAGTCTCTCTTGGGAGACTGGAAGAAGCAGGCATTCGCCGTGGCGATGCGTCTCGTCCGAAGACGTAGACGATCGGTACGGCTTGAGCCTCCCAACGTAAAACGTTGGGTGATGGCGCATGGCCGCGGGAATGTCTAGTGTATAGGCATTCCCCTTAACGCTTTGGACCTTGAAAGGTCCAATGAACTTAGGGAGCAACTTCCGTGTAGGGAATGCGCTAATTGCATATGTAGGCAAATTAGTAGTTGATAACAATACTAATTCACCTTTTTGAAATGAATTTAAATTCTTCCATCCAGTCTTATCTGCATTTTGCTTCTGATTGTCAAAAGCGGAAGCAAGTGCATCTTTTACATATCGTATTACAGCGCCAAGCTGTAATACGAATTCATCTACTGCTTTATTGGCAGTAGATGGGTTGTTTTTATTGTCTGCAGCCATTGCTGCAGATACATATTCCACATAAGCAGCTTCAGTATCTGAAGCTGCTTGAGTTTCTACTGTGTTAACAGTAGAAGACTCGTCAGTCTCTTCGCAAGTTGCGGCTGCAACTTGCGCATCGACTTACTCAAAATTTGAGCGGGTCCCTCCCCCACTTATTTTTGGCGTACCGCCGAGTAAAGCTGGGGTTCGTGGGTGCCTTAAGGCATTCACGTAGAACGGTGTATGCTTAGTAGAAGCATGCGCCGAGTTATTTATAGCAAACTCAGTGAGTGGCAAATAGTCACTCCACTGCTCGAAGGCATGCGCGTATGAACGCAGCATGTCTCCGAGAACGCGGTTAACGCGTTCAGTTTGCCCATCCGTTTCCGGATGGTCTGCAGTTGACATCTTCAACTGCGTTCCTAACAATGAGAACGTTTCTTGCCAGACACGTCCTGTGAATCTCGGATCTCGATCCGAGACTATGTTTTCCGGCATTCCGTGTAAACGGAATACCGTGTCAACGAATATCCACGCCGTTTGCGCAGCGGTGACATTCGCTGGCACTGCGGCAAGATGAACCATCTTGCTGAAGCGGTCTACAAAGACCTCAATTCCTGTCTTCCGACTGTGATCAGCCGGAAGACCAAAGATGAAGTCCATGGAAATGGACTTCCAACACTCTATCGGAACCGGCAGAGATTGGAGGGGAGCCTGCGCGGATTGTGCAGGCTTGACGCGCTGGCATATCTCACAAGCGCGTACGTACTTACGTGCCCATTTGTACTGGTTACACCAGTAGAAATCGCGTGCGAGAGAAGCATACGTCTTCTCTCGACCTTGATGCCCCGAAATCGGTGCATCATGGTATTCAAGCAGAATTTGATGTTTGAAATCATCGTCGTTTGGAACGACGATGCGACTAACATCATTTTGGTCTGTGCTACAAAGCAACAGACCATCGTGCAATCGATAACGATGCACGCAAGCGCGAAGGAACTCTGGAAGTTCCTCGCGCTTCCGATCAGATTGATCACTTGGGTAATCAATCAGCAGGCGAGTTTCCTCGTCTGTTTCGTACGCTTGACGTACTCGTCGTACAAGTGACGACGACAGAGCAGTGCAACGTATTGCGTTTGCAGTGGTTGCCTCGATTACGGACGGTTTCGTCTCGTAATCGGGGCGTCGCGATAGCGCATCCGCTATCACGTTCAGCTTTCCCAGTTTGTATTCAACCGTGAAGTTGAATTCAGCAAAGAATGACAGCCAACGTGCCATTCTTTGAGAGATGTGTGGTGAATTCACGGCCGTGCGTAATGACACATGGTCCGTGTAAACCACAAACGGTCTATCTCCTAGGAGATAGATCCGAAATTTTGCCAGTGCATATTTCATGGCAAGGAGTTCCTTGTCATGCACTGGATAGCTGCGCTCGGCTTGGCGCAGCTGACGCGATTGATAATAAATCACGCGATCACAATGATCGTGATCGCGCTGCATCAGGGCGCAGCCGATGGTGAAATCGCTCGCGTCGCAAACGACGTAAAACGGTCGCTCGTTATCGGCTATTGCCAAGACGGGAGCTTCAGTCAAGCTACGCTTGACTGCAACAAATGCATCTTGGAACTGGGTATCCCAGTGCCATTCGACATCTTTCTTAAGTAATTGAGAAAGAGGTCGAATTAAACCGGCATAATTGCACGAACATTTGTGCAAGTATGTCGCCAACCCAAGGAACTTTCGAAGTTCCTTGACGTTGTTTGGCGTAGGCCATTTAACGATCACCCTGAACTTTTCCGGATCAGGACGCACCCCGTTCTTGCCCACAAAGCAGCCAAGAACGGGTATCTCAGGTGCACCAAAGGTGCACTTCTTTAAATTTGCATAGAGCTTGTGCTTGCGCATAAGCTCTAACACCTGACGTAGATGTTCATTGTGAACATCTACATCAGTTTTACCATGTTCAGCCTTACTGTGGATGAACACGTCGTCAAAGTAGCTCGGTGCGAATTCTCGCACCGGGCGCAATAGATGCGTCACGCATCTATTGAAGGTGGTAGGGGCATTTCGAAGCCCCTGCGGCATCACAAGCCACTCCCAAAGCATACCGCTTGGGGTGCTTACAGCCGTGAGAGGGATATCCTTCTCACGCATGAGGATTTGGTAGAAACCATCCCTCAAGTCGAGAGCACTGAAAACGGTGCTCCCGCTCATGCCATCGATGATGACATCCTTTCTCGGTATCGGCGTCTGCGCCGGTACCGTGGCTGCGTTCAGCTTATTGAAAGCATGAACGATTCTCCACCCACCAGTGGATTTCTTAACGCAGAAGGTGGGGCTGGAGTGCGGTGAGGTAGACTCCCGCACATGCCCCGCCTTGCGACGAGTTTCAAAGAACTCGTCGATTGCTTTAACTTGGTCACGCGGCAATGGCCATTGCCGCGTGACACAGTACTTCGTGCCAGGCACGAGATCAATTTCGTGCTAGTTCCCTTATCCTTAGGGAGCTCACAAGGTACTTCTTCTGGGAATACGTCAGCGTATTCCCAAAGTTACTCGTAGTACGGGGAAGTCGCCTTAAGCGACTCCCAGCTCTGCGCTTCAAAGCGCTGAACTTTGGTCTTTCCATTGGGAACGAGTTCGTTCCCAATGCCCTCTTATTGTAAAGTGGATATTCGTTCACGATTGTCCACAACATCGTCTGTTGCGACAATGACTCAGATTGATCATTGCGCAAGTTTTTTACGAACTTCTTCCATCTCAAGGCTGGAAGGGCCATTACCTCTGAACTTATGTTCGGAGGGTTGTCAAGTGTGAGAGACTGGGTAGCTAATCCAATCACTGTCTGCGTCAAGACGTTGATCGTCTCGACGGAAACAGCTGCGAGAACAGACACACTCGTCTGATCTGTTGCCTGATCTGCTGCACGGTGATTATCACTCGTGCACAAGGCATTCTCCTCATGGTGACCACTGTCTACCATGGTATTCATGCACTCACGACTGCTTTCAGTCGTGAGTTCTTCATTTTCGACACGGAAGTTATTTACATCCGTGACGGTTTCATTCTTTTCACGGTGGGTGTTTCCCACCGTGTGTAAATTCTCTATACCACGACCGTCATCGGTCGTAGTAGTAACTTCAACACGGGGGTGTTTTTCACCTGTGTTGCACACATTACTGACACGCAACGACTCGTTCGTCGCGTGTTTGCGTCCCTCTGGACTCTGATTAGCGGGTGTACCATCCGCTGAACTAGTCGGATCAGACCTGGTGGTGCCATCGCTACCCACCAGACTGTCTGACTCTGCGGTTGTATCGTTAGATACAGCCGGATTACTCACAGGGTGATCAGATCCTGTGAGACCGCCGCAGTCGATCGACAGGTTAACCCAGTCGATCGTTGGTTGATGCTTGGACATCCAAGGGATGCCCAAGATTACATCGAGCTAGTCGTCAAGATCGAGGACGATGTATTCGTCCTCGAACGACAGTTCGTCTAACTCGAAGCGTGTGCGAATTACACGCTTTGGTATAGTCACGGTTGCACCTGTTGCTAACCGGACTGACAACATGCTTCGTGGAGATTCAATCTCCACGAAGTTCAACGACGTTAGAACCTCAGTTCTAACGAAATTGTTTGACGCTCCTGTGTCAAACAGAGCACGCATGGGGACATCGTTTCCATGCGGCTTAACTTCCAGGGTGATGAGAGGTTTCTCTTCACCCTGCACACGTTGACAGGACATAGTCCCGTCTGGGGCTATTATCCTCACATGCCCGATGTCGGCATGTGAGATAACCCGTCCAGTAGGGCGCCCCGCCCCTACTGGTTGTTGACGTTTTTTGCATCAACAGAGGGTTGCCCCTGTTGATGTCGCTTGCCAGCGGACTGTCCAGTCCGCTGACTGCGTGGCGCCGGCCGCGGCGCCATGCATTCATGGGCGTAATGGCCCATCTTCGCGCATCTATTGCAGCGAAGAAACTTCTTGTTCTTCGGTTGCCTCGGTGTCGAGGCAACTGCAACCGATAGGTCCATCGGTTCTGGACCTCCTCCGCCCGCGTTCTGACGCGGGTGTGGGTGTCTCGGGACGAAGTGTGAACTTCGTCTCGATTGGAAGTTTTGGTTAGTATTAACATGCTGCATTGGCGGCATGTTAAAGTCGAAAGGCGCTTGCGCTTTTCGACTAACCCCAGCATGCGCTGCTGATTGACGCATGCTGAATTCCTCTCGGATGCTTTGGTCTATAGCATCCCTCAGAGTCTTTGGGGGAACCCGATAAAGACTCTGTTTGATGGGACCGTCATTCAGTCCCTTCATGAAGCCAGTGACCTGCATGGCAGGGGGCACCGGCTCGTATACAATATTTGATAACAAATATTGTATTTTCTGAGCGTACGCATGTAGGCTTAGCTTGCCCTGCTTGAGTTCCATGAACTCTTCGCGGCAGCTAAGCTCCATTTCTGGAGCTTTGAAGCTGAGCTTCAGCTCAGCTTTTACATTCTGATACGTCAGGAACGCAGTTCCGTCAGTGGATCTGCGGCTCATCGCCCATGCCCTGGCGCGACCGCCTAGGCATGTGGTGGCGAAATAAGCTTGTGAACGCGGGTCCACAATCTTTTGCGCAGAGAGAGCATCCTCCACCTCTGCGAACCACCTACGAAGGGGTTCACCCCCTTCGCCAGTAAAGGGCGGAATCCGCGCCTTTACAACTTCAACGCTCGCACTAGCTGTGGGCGTTGTAGGTTGCGACCGTAACATTGCGGAACGTACCTGAGGATCGACATACATCCTCTTGAAGCGGGAAACCGTATTCAAGGCTCCCTCCGGGGTTTTACCTCGGAGGAGAGAGATGATCTCGGGTCCTATGGTCCGGATCATCTCTATCACAGTGGTCACAGTTCCCTGTGACCAGTTAGGGAAGTTTTCCCGAACTAAATCATGCGCGAGCTGTCGCTCACGCTCACGATCGCTGGCCGGCGGCTCTTAAACCTTCGTTCCGCTAGTTAACTAGCGGAACGCGTCAACAGTGGTCGTTCGGACGGACCACTAAGTGCTACCAGGTGTAACTGGCTAGCTGTTAATGGCTTACACTGTAAAAGTTGCAGTGAGGAGCGTGCAATTTGTGCAGGACCAAATAAAAATTTGGTCCTCCTTAGTTTACTTAAGATAGTAGACTAATTAATTATTCAATTAGTCTCTTAAGTAAATTTATTAATATATTTAAACCTACGGCCACGTGTCTAGGAGAAGGTAAGTTTAAGAGTGAATATATTTATGAATGGTTAAGAGCTAACTAGTATAATTAGACCTAGACTAATCATAGTAACATGTACTATAAAACTGATCTAATGATATCTTTATCATTAGATTACTTGCTAGATTGGATAATTGTATCAGAATCTGTTCTCAGGATGGATCATAACAACTTATAATCAAATATTCGCATTTCAGGCATTAAGTCTGAAATTGAACTGTGATAATTCAACTTAAATATCACTTATGTAATGGCACCCCATTACATACATGAGCTAAAATTAGTCTCTAGAATATTGACTTACATAGTAGCTAATTGATAATGGCTACATTTTACTACTAACGTAGCACAGCGGTTTTCCCCAGTACAGCAGCTTTCCGCAGGAACCATCAGCTAGTCAAGCTGTATTTTTGCTACGCGTGCCACGATTGGCTGATTAACTAGAGATGTCTCTGAAAACATATACGAGCTGACATAAGTCGACCAAATCCACCAAAAATATCGAAAACAGCAGTTTTTCGCTACTACAAGTCACTCCACCCTTTCTATGTAGGAAGCTACACCAGCGCATTCTTGGGAGATGTTATTCACACACACTCTTCCGTTATTGAGTAAAAGTAGTATATCATATTTCAAATATGACTTGTAGTGACGACCTGATCAGCACGCAAATGGTTTCGTAGATACCACAATATGTTGTTGTTGGAACGTAGTCTATTTAGTATACTTAACTATTAGCTACAATAAAGTTCCTTAATGCTCGATGTAAACCGTTCTTTGATCGACCATCAACCCGTGTAAAAATTTTCGTCGAACATTCCGACGGTCTTGCATCACACATGTATGCACTCGAGACAAATCTGTAGCCGTATCCCTCGCAACCGTGAAGACGGTCGAGATTTCTCGTACTCGATGACTGCTTGGACTTGCGTTATTGTCTTTTTCCACAGTAATCTGAAATGTTCGTGAGCATTCCAATGAATCCCTTCGAAAACGTGATCATTCCGAAGCTGCTATAGCCATGTTGGAACACAATGCCCACCATAGTCTAGACATCTCCTTGCTGCATGCTTTGGCTTGGTGCCCGCATCGATGGTATAGTCTATCCGATATTAGCTGCGATATAGGCGGTGCTTGCCTTGTGGCAAAGTGCCATTTTAGTAGGTTGAGATCTCCCTGATCCATCCACCAACCGTTCCATAAACTTAATATGCGTGTCCAAAATTTTTGAGCACGCGTACACCTCCACACAATGTAGATACCACAATATGTAAACTGAGATGATCGCCATGCCGCGGATTACCGTAATCTTAAGCTATTTAGGACACGATAATATTTTGACGTAAAGATTAAGAATGGGAAAGCTTGGGTACTGCCTTGAGTGTCAGCACTTACCGTTTGACACATCCATGATCGCAGCTGCTTCGAATTATGGAAATTTGTACTCCCATCTTCACGCAATTTTACGAAGGCTCCCATATTTTTCAGCTTGTGTCGTAGCACAAAGCTTTGAGCGCATGTCACATTCACATAATTCATTATGGCTCACTGTACCTTCTTTATGGTACAGGGGGCGAATATCCTGGAGGGGGATGCGAATAACATCTCCCCTCGGAAGTCGAGTATGGACACTTTGGATCGTTTTTTTGCAAAGTATAGCTCTACGAAGCTGTTCTTCTTTGTGCGCACATCACATTCACATAAATTTATTATGGTTCGCTGTACCTTAGTTGTGGTACAGGGGGTGCGAATATCGTGGGCGCTTGCTTCCTTGCGTTGAATTCAAACACAGGTAACCCAAAGATAAGCTCTCATCTTAGACACAAATACGTTTTGTCGTATTTTCGGAGCTTTGGACACTTGGAAGTCTATCTGCATGGGAGGATGAGCGCTTTTGGATCGTTTCTTGTGGACTGCAAAGTATACATATACCGTAGTAGTAAAATGTAGTCTAATTAATTAAGGTTAACTATTAGCTACTATGAATTTATAAAATCTAGTGTGTAATCTGGGCTCAGATTCCATGATCGATTTTCTGGTATCCATCTCGTCGAATGTCTCGTGTTGTCTACTCTGGAAGGTTCGGTCCGGTGCTGGGGTAAGCTCGAAAAAGCACTTTACACTGATCTTCAGTCGGGTCCCCGCTTCTCTGGTTTCTAACAATCTGAATTCGCATTCCGTCACTGCTTCCACTTGCGCACGACATTGTTGCCATAGAAATTCTAAGTGATCAAAGGCGGTCTTTACTACTCCTTGAAAGACCACTTGATTCCTCAGTTGCCACATCCATGTTGTCGCAATTCCACACACACCTTTCCAAATTTTCTCGAACACCTCATTATAGGTCTCGTTAAACCAACCATATTTCTCCATCATTGCCCGCTTAAGACTATCCCCAATCGGTGGAGCTCGTCGTGTCGCTATTGCATCTTGAAAACTGGCTAATTGAGCGTCCGATATGGCTGCTCCTTCCCATTGTTGTACTAAACGCCGCCAGAAGTCCCTGGCCCGTTCACATTTCCAGAAGATGTGCTCCACTCCATCCTGCCCGCTCGTACACCTTTCATCCAGCAGGCATCGCCGGGCTCCAGGTTCTCTCGCATGAAACGTGTTGAGCTGCATTGATGCCACTAAAAACTGTACCCACACTTGATAATTAGTTAGCATGTTGTCATGTTTCCATACCTGTGCTGGTTCAACATCCTGAATCAGAGTCCACCAATCACTTGAGTCGCACTTTCGTTTCCACCTCTCCACGATAGCAGACAACTGTGGGGCCACTCCATGATGGTACAACAGTGATGGAAAGGGTGCAAATATTCAATGTCATCGCAATACCCTCTATCCTCTTTACAGCCAGAATGTTCGAAACATCAGCAGGAGTCCTACAAGAATTAGTGAACCTGCAGAAAGCTTTCTTATGGTGCAAGAGCACGCGGACAGAGTGAGGGAGACACAAGATCTCGCCTACATTACTCCTCACCCCTCACGCAGTCGGTGGGGTTGGGTTAATATCGATACCAGTGGCGTTGAAGGTACAAAGATTAAACCTGGCGTGTCAATGGTTACTAGCGGCACCGGACTTTTACCAAAAAACGTGGCTAGACTTGGTAGGGATCAAACCAGGCGAAGGAGTAGAGTATAGTTTGACTCCGGTAAAAGGATTTACAGTCTGCCAAGCAGGACGAAGTGTTGAATCGGGTACGGTGCGCAGTCTCAAACGGGAAATCATGGAATGGTTAAGAAGTGACTGCGAGCAACTTGAGGAGTATGTGGCATCGACTTTGCCCCAAGTGGTGACAGAAATGGAATCACGGATTGGTGCACGGGGAGGGAAGTTAGTACCTGGAGAACAGCTCGTAATCAACTTGGAAATTGACAAATATGCCTTCCATAGGATTTTGCCAAACCAAATGGGGCCATTCTGGGGGACTTATTGCTGGGCTCTAAATCCCTGGATCCGAGAGGAAAGGGCGGGAGAGTTAGGAGCGATGAAATATGACAGGATCCCACTAACAACGATTAGGTCGCTACGAATACTTCGACTAACGATTGATACGTTTATGTGGCAGGTTCAAGGAGCCGATGGGAAGTCACACACGAGGGCAAAGATCGGGCGATGGTTATGCGCGATAATATTAGCCTCGCCACGAGAAGCTGTCGGACACTATATTGGGGAAGAGCCTACGATTAATCTATGCATTATGAGCCGAAAAGACCGTCGCAGTTTTGGCCAAATCTTCCAAGTGCGAATTGTTTCATCGACTTTCCACCCAATTAAATGTATAGCTGGGTGTGGTTGGAACACTATCACCGTCTCGTGCAGCTCCTGCTCAGCTTCCTTGTCAACCAATTTGCAACGAATTATCTTCCACAAAATTCCATCAGCCTCATGACGCGCTGACACTTGCTCCGAACTAATGCTGCTTTCTCCGATTAAATGTCCCGGGGATGCGAGTTTCCATGTAAACCCCTCTAACAATGTTGGTACGTACTACATGTCGTTGCGATCGCTAACCTTCTCTGGACACATCGTATTCTTAGAGCCCAGTTCACTGTTTTTAAATCCGCCCAACCAAAGTAATAACCTAAATATCTTATTGTGTCACCCTCCGGTAAAACCGGTAGACTGTACCATTTTTGTGGTACGAAATTGAGTGTAGGAACACAAATTTGCTTTTGGCCGGTTGGATATTTAAACCTGAAAGATCCCCGAAGCGCCTTAACACTCCCAAAACCGTCGGTATCTGATCTGCGCGCTGTAAAAAAACTGTTGAGTCGTCAACGAAGGCCGAAACCGATGCTGAAACGAAGTGAGACCCTGTAGGGGTTGGATCCCTTGGAACCCTGGTTTACTGAAGTCTAAGAGCAGGACCCCAGCACTCTCTGCGGCTGTCACTTTCTTACCCATCTTATATTTCTTGAAAACGGCCTTCATCAGAATCACCGCCTTATCCATCCTGCGACCTGATACAAATCCTTGTTGTGTATCACCGATAAGCTGACCCAAAAACTTCTGTAAACGTCGCGCTATGATTTTGGCAAACAATTTATAACTCGTCGTTAGTAGCGATATTGGCCTGTAATCGAGAGCATTGCTCGAATCGCCTTTTTTCGCAGAGGAATTACAACTACTTCAAGGAAAGAGCTTGGAGGATCCCCTCCCTTTTGGATCGCATTGAACAAAGCTGTTAGGGCTCCAGTAAAATGGGGGTAAAGTCCTTGTAAAAGTCGTTACCGATTCCATCTTGCCCCGCTGCCTTCCTACGCTCGATACTCTTGATAGACCATTCAACATCCGTCTCTAAAATCTCCGACATCAGTTCCATATTTTGTGAAACCGAAACCTTATTCGCTTCCGGTATGGTCATAAACTGTTGTAGGTGAACTGGCAGCTGCTGACTGCTAACAGCTCGGTGACTGCACCCCAAAATCGGTTTCCACGTCGCTGCAAACTTGTTTGGTATGGATAAATCATTCGCGAATACTTGGTCTGAGGTAGCTACGATTTTCGTGACCGTTTGGTCTCTCTCCCAAACTGAAGCCCTTTTGAATAGCTACCTGACATCAGCTGCAGACCGATGTAAACGAAAACCACGCCGAATCACCCTTTCTGTATGTAGTGTTTCCGAAATAGCATGAATGATGTGCTTCCTCGTTGAAGCACATTCACTCACCGATCTCCGTAACTGATGTACTCGCTTCTTCCGACTCCTAGCTATTGATTTCCGCACTTTTTAAAGGGTGTTTCTACAACAATCCAGCCGGTTGTCCCAATGAGTTCGTGCCAGAGAGCAAGCCTTTTTGGTCGATAACTGTTCCACGATCGTATCCCGAATCGCCCCCTTCTAAGAACCTGGGAACGGGTAATGCATTCTTCTAATCCAGTTCAAATTACGGGACGGACTCGGATCTTTAAAATAGAGACACACTTGATTGTGATCCGACTGGAGTGGTGGGGCTGTTACTGCCACCCATACGACCCAATTTTTCCAATCTCCTGAAACGTAAAACCTATTGAGACGACTTGCCTGATTTCCCCGCCGGTATGTAAAATGTTCATGCGGATCTAGATGCGACTCTTCCAGCGGAGACACCATCAGATATCTTGCGTCCCACAATTGTCACTCTTGAAGAAGTCTCTGCAGAGCCCCACTCTCTGGCCGCGTCGGTCTAGTCCCACCTAATCTGTCTAAAACTGGATTATCTACACAATTGAAATCTCCACCCATAATGCACATTCTTGGTTTCCTCAGGAATATTTGACGCACTCCATTAGAGAAATTTTCACGTTTCTTGGAGTCACTGGATGGCCCATAAATATTCAGGATTACGGTATCATTCCATTTTAGCACCGTGAGTCGATTGGACCAATGTTCTCGCTTCCATGCCATAACATTTTGTGCAATAGAAGGGATCAATAGGATCGCTACTCCACCCCTTTTTTTCGGAAAATGCCCCAATAAGAAAGAGCCAGGTACCTATCCACCGGTCCCCATAATAAGGCCCAATGTTTCGCCATCTGTTCACATTCTTCCATTGTTGTCACTTGGGTTTCTTCTAGAAGTATGAACTGGGCTGGAGGTCCGGATACCCTCTCTTCCACACTGACATCCACGAAATAACAACTTTAATCGCAAAGCCTCGGACATTTTGGCAGATAAATGAATGCGAAATTTGTCTGTGACTTTATTCTTATTCGACACATATTCCATATCATGTAATAAATGATATTTCGTAAAAATGTCCATTGAATTAAGGTTGAAGTAGGAGTGATTAACATGTCTATCCCGTGCGGTGCCCTTAGTACTGGTCGGACCCACCAGGGCCCGACTCACTCGTCAGGACTTCGTCACCATTCGTCAATTGTAAAGTTTGTCGTGCCTGGAAGTAATTAAACGCCTCCTTCCGGACCTCGGAGATCCCTTTGTCAATCCCATGTATAATGGTGGCGTAAGTCGGACGACTTCGAACTAATTCCAGATGACGTTGCAGCAAAGTCAAAATAGTATCTGTTGGGTTGTAATCCACTCCAAGTAATGCTGCTATGTGTTCCGCAAACACATGTGCACACAGCATCCCTGCTGCTAGGTGGAGCACCTGCCTTGGTGCTAGCAGTTGTAAAATTTCATTACCTCCATAGCTTATCTTCCGAAGTCGTGACCATTCTTGCGAACTGTTAAGAATCGCTGCTCGCTGCCCTGACCCAATCATCACTAAAAATCGATGTTCCCACGCTTCGAACCAAGCTTGTGGGATGTCTGCAAGACCTTCCCGTTTACCGGCCTCGATTACAGCTAACCAGCATTGTTCCCGCCAATGTTTCGTCAATTCCACAAGAACACTAGAATGCACTCCATCCAAAATAAAATGAGCGCCAGGTACGTCCTTTATCATATGCAGAAGACGGTTTGAGTCCGCTTGTGCAGCTTTAATCCACAAAGCCTTGATGGAGCTAACCAAGGGGAACGGGATACCCGTTTGTTCTATCCAATGTGGGAGCAATGTGTGCCAGGCACTCTTAAATTCTTCCAAAGCTAACGATTCCATCACCACATCCGAGTTACAGTCTTCGAAATCGTCGATCAGTTCCCTTGCGACCGGTTGTGCTTCCTTTGCCTCGGTCACTCCTTCGGCTGGTTCCCGGCGGCATACCCGTTTGGTTGTTGGGTTGACCTCACCTTCGGATTCTGCCGTTTCCTGTGAACTTAGGGGGACGTCTGACGGTTTATATTCCGATCCCGAAGGTGAACCATCCGATAAGAGCAGGCACTCCTGCTCTGGTTGCAAATCCTGTCATACCTTCGCAACCCATTGGTTCAATATCGGCTCTGATATCTGATACTGTTGGAGAAAACGCTTCCAAACATCCACATCCGTCATATCTGCCGCCAGCAACTGTTCTTGTTCTGGCAAGGATAGCTTGCCGACCGTGTCTGTCAGAAAGTAAAGAAGTTCGCACATCCTGGGGTCCTTCGTCATGATAATGTCCGTGATTTCACACTTTAAGCCATGATGAATCGTTGGTCCTTGTAATCGTTGTAACAAGTCATCAATATTCCCGTCCCAGTCATCGGGATCCCACGGCGATTGATAGCTCAGCGCCGATGCTGAATCTTCACCACTATCCACGAGATCCGACGAGTTACTTTTGGTGGCACCTTCACCTAAGGAATGCATGATAACCTGCCTTCCTGAAACTGGGTGATGATAATCATCAAAATTTTCATCTTCACTGTCGATATATCCTCGTCAGGGAGTCCCCGTCTTCCCGTCAAAATTGCAAAATAGTGTTGGCCCCCATATCTTAAAATTATGGGCCTTTTATTATTACGCGACCCTGAGTCAGGTGACGTTAAGAAAGTCCGAATTTTCGCATAAAAATCTTTCACCATCATAGGGTATTCCCCACTTATTTGATACGACTTCGCCTGAAATCGACGCGTTTCCGGAGTATAGTATTGAACTCCAGGTACTTTTTCTCCGGGCGGGTGACTTAGTACGAAAATATCCCGTTGCAATAATGTACTCACCGTCTTAAGGGTGTCAGTGCCCCCCCATACATTCCTGGGAATTATTTCCGTCACCCCTGATCCACTTTCCGAAAAATCCAGTAAGTACTCCATAAAACGTCGCTTCCATTCTTTTGGGGAGATCCGACGATATCCCCTACCCAATTCGATCAATGTTGGTTTCCTCCGTCCTGAAGGGAACTTAACATCAAAATCCATCAAAGCCCGCGCCAAACATCCTTCCTTGAGTTTCCTCGTCATTTCCTCTAGCACAGGCGCCTTGTATAGTAATTCTGCCGAACAGGCTAATGCTTGACATACCGCAAACATCTGACAATTGCCGGTTGCTGGCGTCAGAACAGACTGGAGGTCCAACAACTGTAAAACTTCTGGGATGGTTTCCAACTCCTCTTGTCCCGCCATTTCACATTGAACCGGGACCAAAGACGTTATCGGGCCTTCTATCCGCTCCACGTCCTCCAGTGCGGACAATAAGTACGTCTTCGCCTTACTTTCCATCGTTAATAATTTGCTTGATTTCAGAATGGAGAGGATATCAACTTTGCTAGCCGATGGAGCCGCACGTTTAGGTAGACTCGACTCCTCAGAAATCATTCCATCGTCTGACGAAGCATTGTGACTGCTCCTTGGTCCACTATGTTGTGACTCGCCACTCACATTCTTCGACTGTCGGATATCCGACCTTAAACTTGACGTGAAGGGCAGTCGCACCGGCTTCTGTTCTTCCGCCAGAATCTCCGGTCGCTGCTCCTCATCTTTTCTTTTCTTCCGTTGCACCGTTTTCCAATCTGACGCTGCTTGTCCTGTCTTCTGTCCACCTATCTGTGATACTTTAGTGTTCTCGTCCTGAGTAGCCGACTGGGTCCCATCCACTGAGTTTGACTGACCAATCTTTTCCTGGATTTCCTTTGCTGTAGCCTTTGTATCTTCCTCCACCTTCGCCTCACTCTCCTCATCTTGGCTCACACGTACTGCTTCAACCTGTGCGCTTAGCTCTTCCATACTCCGGAAGTCGGTGCCTTGATTGAAAATTTCTGATATTCCTCTGGTGTAACATGTGTACACTTTGACTTCACTAAATCTTCAATGAGCGTCATGCATTTCCTCATCAGATGCCCCACTTCTCCACATCTCAAACATTGTTTTCTTCCACCCATGGACGGGTGTTCCACTACCAACATCGTCTGTCCCCATAACATTCTCCTTACTCCCAATAAGACCTTCGGGCAAGCGTCAGATTCGACAATTAATTCCCAAGAGGTGGATGTGTCCGATTGGGGGTTGTTTTTGTCCAGGTCATTCAGCTGGAGTTCCACACCTATTAACTTCCGTAAAAAAACAGACAATTTTAGCAAGTCTACCGATCGTGTTATATTCTTGATGATGCACGAGTAAAACCCCGTGTGTCCGAAACTTTCTCCATTTCCATCCACTTGATTATCCCAAGCTGAACCACTAGTGTGTTGTACAGTCTGGTGTAAATTTCGCAATCTGTGATCATACCTATGAAATGGTACAATCACTTGTTCATATTTCTTGGCCATGTCCCTCGTGAAGAAATGAAAGTACAGGGCGTGACTTCCACTATCGTAGCTGATGGTCTTAATTTGTGCCACCCTTTTCCGCAAGGCCACACATCTGAGTTCCGATACGACGTTGCCGTTGTAATGCTTTCTTGAATGCATTTTGTACTTAAAAATGCCTCCTTGATAACACTCTCACCACGTAAATCCATAACCAAACAACCTTCCACCTTAGCACGAATTGTATGCACCACTTCACTTGTTCGTCAGTCTTCATTATACGCCGTAAAAATTGTGGCATTTGTCTTGCAGTCATTGTGCCCTTCACCAAACCTTGTACTATACGCCACTCCTCTTGCGTCCCTTCACGCACCTTCATCGGGGCGAATTTACCATAGTCAGTCTCACACACTTTCCGTAAACGTTCAATCTCTTCAGATGAGTACACAGTTGTCTTGAATAGAAATGTCTTCTGCTCCAATTTATCCACCGAGTCTTCCGCATTTCGACCAGCCACTTTGTTGATCCATCCCTTCAGCGTCGCAGGCACCTATCCCGCCCTCTGCACTTTTACTTGCCCAATCAATTTCCAAAGAATACTCTCCAAGGTTTGAGCTGATCGTTGCGCCAGCAAACCCGCGCCAATCACTTGCTTCCGCCATACTTCCCAGTCCGACTCCAAATCCACAACCACTAACTCGAAAAAATCTAACAATCTCTCCACTTCTTGTTTCTTCAATAGGGGTAGTCGTTTCGCAGCTTTAGATAACTGTGACCCTGGCGCTACCGTGCCTTTACGTAAATCATGGAAAATAAGTCTTGTGTGAGCTCCAACCACGCGTGCACTCGTGGCATCGTCGACCGTGCTCCCCTTAATGCCGTGTGCAGCGCCTTCGCCATACTCTGCGGTCCTTGAGTGGCCACCAGGTCTATGCTCCTTTTCCCAGGTGCGGCTGCCTGCGCGGGCTCTTCTACTTGATTCATCTGATTCTCAGATGATTTTTGTTTCTGTAAAGCCGGTGTCAAAACTGGTATTACTGATTTCGTACCACTATTTTCATCGATAGTTGGTACTGGCTGGTACCAGTATTACCGGTTGGACTACCGGTACGGCTGCTACCATTTCTGCGTCAGCTTGATCGTCTGCTACAGGCGCCGCGACTTCCATAGTAGACGATACTGAAGATTCGGCAACCACGTCCTCCATAGGGCTGGTCGCTTCCCCGGGGTGCTTCTGATTGCCTCCTTCTACCGGATTATCCGGGTCTGGAACCGGACCCGGGTCATCCTTTGGCCCAGGGGCATTATTCGTAGCTTGCATTTTAGTCCTAATCCCAGATCTGTAGCGTGATCTGGGGCTTATATCGCAAAATTAAAACTACCCCCCGTTAGTACTTGTCCACGTATGCTATGGAATATTTCCTCACAGCACATATTTTCTGTGTGGTCCGCACATATTACAACCAGCGCGGCAAGGTCACCGTGCCGGTCTGGTGTGGTGACTGTTCCGGACGGGGGGGCACCACTTCATTTGTACCCCTCTCTTGGGAGTGAAAACAGGTCAGCGTTTCCGCAGGGCAGTACCAATTCTTTGGTACCCTTTTCTTGGTAGGATGATTAGTCACCGTTCCAGACTTGGAGCCGGCCAGGCGGTACAACTTCTTTTTGGTACCCATCCTGTGACAGAGAAAAAATGATCACCGTTCCGGATTGGGAGGGTCACTATTCCAGAGAGGTAGCACCACCACCACACCACTTACACCAAAATTATTTCTTGTTAACCGTACCGTTTCATTGGCTATTTTCTGGTCAGTACTCATAACGCTATCCATGATTCGTCACATATAGCAATCCATATAACTCTCTCTCCATGCTTCAGCGACACACATTTAAGGTCGTCTCATCACATATTTTTACATTCATGCTTCGGCGCCACACATTTAAGGCCGTTTCATCGATGTTTTACATTTCTTCATGCTTCGGTAACACCCATCTATGGTCGTTACATCACATATACTCATTTAGATGCTTCGGCGGCACACACTTAGGGTCATTTCATCACAAGACAATCATCAATACCAATATTTGATCCAATCGTATCATTGTAATTTTATAGAGTTACATCTTCCACTTTGAACTGCATCACTCCTAATGTCATCTACAGCTTTACTCCCCCCTTTGCTAGCTCGCCATGTCATGATTATCTAGGTCATCTCCTGAGTAGTCTACTTGATCACACTCGTCTGTTTGTTAGTGCCGGGCCCCCACTCTTTCTGCTCACAACAAACTTGGGTCCGTGGCATATATGTTTTTTGAACTTGCGTCACGTGGCTTTTCTAAAATTACCACATACGCGGTTTGTTTATTTCCTATGACCGTCCCTTACACTTTTCATCTGCAGATTCTGCATCTTTGCATTCATCTGTCGTTTGTGCAGCTTTTCTCCCATGCTTGTCTGGCGTCATATTCATATAACAGCGTGATGCATATGGAGATATCTTCTTTGTCTCATGTGGATTCTTCTAAACCTTTCCATTTTATTAAGTATTCTCGCTTTCTTCGTCCATTTTGTGTGCGTTTCTTAACACGACAATCTACAATCTTCTCCACCTCCGACTCTTCATCTCGACCAGGTTTATACCTTGAATCTTCGGGCAATAATTCCTCTTCCACGTCCAGTTCATCTTCAAATTCGAGACTATCCTGCGGTCTTCTCATTCGCGATATGTATGACTTAAGACGTCCAATATTTACCAAGGGAAAGGTTTTGTCTCCGCCTCTTGCAACTTAAGCCGATACACGGAATTACTGACCCGTTCTTCTAGTTGATACGGTCCATGCCACAGGCGTGCAAGCCATACCAGTTCTCTAGGTCTACCACACAGTGCGTGTAGTTGTCCATAATCCATCAGTCAGTTTTTCGTTATGCTTCTTCGCCCTTTCTGCCATTATGGTTGCCTCAATAAATTTGGTTTGTGCTCTCGCTCTTGCTGGTTAATTTGTTTTTGTCGCCATTCCAAAGCTTTTCTTTCTGGTAATGAACCATCTTTTGGATGTGTCATTGCCTCCATTGTCGTTCGCGCATTCCATCCATGTACTTGGTGATGTTGCGAGCTTACTGAAGTGTTCAGCGCCAATTCCAACATATGTACATACTCATCCCAATCTCTGATCTGGGTCTAAAATGTAACATCTAATTACCTTAATCACCGTCTGTACTGACAGCTCTTGTTTATCGACGTTCGCCAAGTCGTGGTGTATACTCGACGCGAGACGGGAGTGCAGGCAGCGCTCTGCCTGCCAAAACCATCGGGCAAAAGTGGCTAATGCCACTTCTGAATCGTCGTATCGTACGGAATCGCATGTTCCGCACAGGGACCCCAGCGTGGGCTATGACACCCGATAGTTGCGGTCATCGAAAACATGACTGCCAGTATTTGTTGTTCGATATCATCGTCCTGGATGAATGTGAAGACACTTCAAATGGACGTAGTGCCGACGATAAATGTCTATTCTTTATCGACCATTCTTCAGGTTTGCTATTATACGAACCGGAAATGGTTGCGGCGTAACACGGACAGTAAGGATGTCCTGACTCAAAGTTGGAATGCATTTGTTGATAACTACAACAAATGTCCCGATGAATATGTGAAGCGGGTTCATATCATGCGTGGGCGCTCCTTACAGCATACACTCCCTTGGTGACAGGGCAGTTGACCTCAGAGGATGGGGCGGTTCAGGGTTTCGAGATGCATTCCGAAGGTCGTGTGGGAATCTCGATACCTGAAGGCGTTTCCTCGGCTAATTCAGAAGCTACCTCAGCATCCATGATGTCCAAGTCGGCAAGAATGAGCGAATCAGCCGTTAAACTACTGAATCCTCGGGAAGCCAGTTTCAGGAGGTGCCGGATGACTCGCCGGGTGGAATCCGGCCTTCCGCCACACGAGCCGCAGCTTCATCTAACTGGCTCTGGAAGGTCTGTACCTCAGATAGATAATACCCCTCTTGGCTTACGAGGTCAAAGGGCACCTCCCGGGACTAGACCAGATACTCTTGGAATTGATTTTTGGACCTGTTGGACGCTGGCCTGACGTTTGTACTACCCGGACGTCACTCTTCGCAGGCGTCGCTGACATTTTTCCAATTTCCGCATGATGAGAGATTTGAACAATTCAGCTGTCCCATTTTTTCCTGTAAAACCTCCAATTGCTAAGAGATACGGAGGTATCGTTTTATAACATTTGACTATCTCTCGAGCAGCATAGGAAGTCCCGACAAGCAATGTTTTTAGGTGTTACCTACAGAGAACATTGTCATGTAAGCAACCAGGGTATACAAAAAGGGGACCTTACGTTGAAGTTCCGAGCGGGAAACAGTCTTCTAGTGCACGAGTGGGTCGATGGATTGGTATAGCAACATAAATCGGCCACGCTCGCGCGTCGCGTCAGCTACGTTGAGCCTCTAGACGGGTGCGAGCAATTCCCCTCGCCCGCCCAATGATTCGCTAGGTCAACAGTCAAGGTCTTTTCAGTCTTGGCCTTCATAAAGCTGACCCCCTGAGTAGTCAAGAGAGCGACATGATTCTTCAGGTCGGCAATGTCTGTGTAACTTGACACGTGCTCAGAACCCTGGGTGCGGTAGCTTAAGTTCCTGACCGTCGGTTTGGCCTTCCTGGCCAGGTCAGTCGAAGCTCGTCCAGTATTGAATTCACCAATGTTGGGCATGATCTTCAGCTGGTGTAGTGGAGGAAATGAGTAGCGAGTTTGTTCGTCAGCCGTTGTGCGGCTAAGACAAGACTAATGAACAACTGTGGTGAAGTGGTTCCGGGATTAATCAACCGAATGAGTGATAGGTCCACTTTATGATTGGATAAAACTGCCAACCGGGGTTGATGCCTTGATTCAGCCACCACATAGACAAAGGAGAAGGAGAAAACAGGGGCTCCTGTCTGCCAACGAAAAGATAGTTGGAGGAAATGTCGAGGAATACCCGTGAAAAAGGATGTCGAAGGAGTGACAGGGCGTGTTGGAGTTTGGTGCAATATGAGTTTGCGTAGTGTGCCGAGTCTGGTTTGTGATACGGACCGAGAACAAACAAGTGCGGACCGAGGCGATCTATCTCCTTACGAAGGTGGTCAACAGTGTATGCAGCCGGTCAATGGTCGTTCGAGAGGCTCCAGTGATGTCTTGCAGAACTAGATCACCGCAACAGCCTGGATGAGTCATTATTAGCCAATCAGGGGCCCAGGATGAAGATATTGAAGATACAAGTGGGTCACTATATTTATGTAAAATATACCAAACGTTCATACTGGATTGTATGGATAAAACCAGTATACATTTCTCTTTCGAAGCCACAAGTCGCTATTTATTCGCAGCAGAGCACAGTCAGCCAAAAAATCACCTTCTCTTAAATACAATTGTACCGTGTTCCAAACATGGGCGACTTAAATGCGTATACGAGCTTCAATGAATCCTGGTTAGAGGAGTGGGGTTTTCTGTTATCTACCCCGGGTAAACCAATAACAACTAGACGGAACGGATAAGGTGATGACTTGTTTGGAGTTCACGTTCGTTCACATAAAACCCTTATTTTCTTGTAATCTCGGTCCAGTATTCGCGGTATACTGAAGTCAAATATAACTGCTGCCCGCTCCCCGGTGAATATTTCCGCCCAGGACCGACTATAGACCTAACCTTTCCCGCCGTCCTATCCAGGGACCTTTTGTCCAAGAGTTCACCAAGATAGCGTAACTGACAGTACTGACGGGTACACAAGGCAGGAGGTCAGGAAAGATTAATAATCCAATTCATCTCAACCAAGGTGATGGTAGTGTCAAGTCGGATCCATCCTGCCGATCCAGCTCCCGCAACTTATGATAGTCCACCTCCCGCAATTCATACAACACTGCCACGTAGACCGCGAAGTCTGCAATGAAGCGGCTGTAACCATTAAGGCTGCCTAAGAAGCACTGGGTAGCCTTTACCGATCGTGGAAGCGGAAAGCTATACTCAGAGACTCCAAATCGTTCGGGTTGGCCTCTAGTCCAGCAATTGCGACTTGGTGACCCAAAAAGGTAACATTGGTCTTTCTCCATAAACGCTTAACGGCGCTAATCGACAAATCCCACTTTACATACGTGATTAACAATTTCTCCTCTTCCTCGCTCAACAAGTCCCATGAAGTAGCCGCTACCAGAATATTAGTGATATAAGACCTCCGCCCCAAAAACCGTGAGTTTTGGGTCAGGACCAGGGTCACCTTCGGTAAACACGTCTCCGACCAGCGCAGGGTCCTGGTTTGTCTTAATCCTAAAATGCCGATATAAAGCACTGTCAATCAACCGCTGATATATCTGCGGGGCGCGTTTTAGACCAAACGACGCCCAGTTCCATCCGAACAACCCAAAAGAAGTTACAAAGGCCGAACTTTCAAGCCCAGTCAGTCATGGAGACCCCCCCAAAATACACCCGCCGTATCCAAAGTAAAATAGCACAAAACGTTGTCTAAGTCCTCCGGTAGATCATTAATCAGCGGCATCGGGAAGACCATGAACTTAGTAGGCGGTGATTAGTGTACAGCCATATATCCACCACGTTCTGCTTTATAAAAATCACTAGGCGCGAATCCTAGGGTGAGGTGGATGACTGGATGATCTTCGACGTCGATGTCACATACTGGGCCGGGGGTAGTGCATTCATTACCTTGGCTGATCGACAGATGTTTTCTTTTCTAAATGATATCGATCAAAATGTTGATCTTTTCCGTAGTATTCACCTCTGCCTCAACCACTTGCGAATCTTCTATGGTACCTCCGGTTGACTGGGTGTCACGTTGGGCAGCACTGCCATTGGGTCCTTCATACCTACGAGATATAGGTCCCTCATTCATGGAAACAGACCTAAGTCACTTTCGGCTGGGCGTTTATCCTTAAATTGGGTCTTTACCGTGCCAACTGGCTCATCCAAATCCCTATTCATTTCCGGAGTTTCGACGGTATCATCCACGAGAAGCAACATCTGCAATTTCTCTGCATCCGGGTCTGCTTCGATTAATTCCAAATTACCATCTTCACACAACTGACCTTCATCACAAGCAACTTGATCGGTCGCTTAGTCTTTTAACTCTCATAATCGCCACGAGGCAGAACGGACAGGACCAGTTCGGTCAATTGTATGCTTCCCCGTTCGGCCAATCCATGCTGAACCTGCAACAACTGGTCACAAGTCAGAAATCTGGAAGGAATTTGGTACTCTGGCCTGACCACCATAGGCGTTAGGTCGTCTTCTATAGACTCCTCACTAACCAGGTCAGTGGTCGCCTGATAAGCCAGGTTCTGCCACTCGATATAACGTCTTTAACTAATTGTGACATAAACTAGCCGGCGAGGCACTTTATCTTTGGTCATCCACTTCCAAATGATAACATCTTCGTGCAAAGTGAGGGGCTTCTCTAAGACGTTGGTCACTAACGTAGCTGGAATGACCTTCTCCTGTGGCGAACGAAGGCACCCAACATCCCCCCCACCGACTCAGCCATAACTTTTGCCGTCGGCCATGAAGCCGAATTATGCCATAACCGCTCAGGAAGTGGACACAATCGCACCACCCTTCGCCGCCACACAAACGTCTCAATCGAACCTAACAGCTTTCTCACCCGGTGACGATATCGCGGGTCGGCCGCGTTAGAGTTTTGGCTGCGGTCACGCTCCCCGGTCAAATCGCTCTACGCGATGGTTCGATGACTCTGGGATGAGGTCTGACCGAGGTGCGGGCGTATTTTACGTGGCAGAACAAAATGGCACTCTACCAATGATCGCGTTGTGTACACGAACGCAACCGTAGCTAGCTTTCATTTCTCCTCGCATAGAAAAATTCCCTTTACATACAGGTACTCATTTTGCACGGGATGGTCTTCAGTCGTGCGCTCGTGTGTGTGTGCACACACAAACGTGCGCTATAGGCATTACTTTAGCGCTTTCAAATTGGAGGCCGCGCTCGAAGGGTTCTCCTCGGGGAAACACCCCCTCCGAATTCGATTACGCAGGTCGAGTAGTGCTCAATCTCTTGTTTTTGCAGTTGGGTGACGCGTCGTCCCCGTTTTGGGAGAAAGAGACAGATTATTGTTGTTGTGAAGATGATGAGCATATCTAGCATATAAAACAAACCTGTTCAAAGGTGGTGGGTTCCATCGTAAAGCTTCACAATGTAGCGTAGACGTAATAGTGACCAATGAGATGTCGAGCAGCTGCTATAACTTGAAGTTGAACTCAACAATCTTGTCTCCTTAGCGAATAGCTTCAATATCCACGAGGCAATGCAGTCCAAGACAAACAAAAGCAGGGACGTAGTTAATATGAAGTATATTAAAAAGTGGTTAGCTTTCTAGCCTATGTATGAATCCATGCAAAGTGCCGTTAGTAAGTTACAAATATCGTACCGTAACTTTTTGTAACTTTGTCTAACGGTCCAAAATAGGATAACATAAAAATAGGTACCAACCTTAATTTTCTTACACCGAATCGGTGAAAACTTGAATTTGCATAAATGTCAAGTTTCACAGCAACTTTTTAACAAAACCTTCCGAGGAAGATAGTAAGAATGCGTTCATTCCGGGCGGTCGGAGATATGGAGGCAACACTTGAAGTTCAATAGTAGTTGCCTTGCGTGTGTCACACATTGGTACGGGTATGTAGGTAGGTATAAGAATTACCCATATAGTACCCATATATTAATACTACTGTAAAATCTATCTTCGGCTATCTTCGGCCAAGTCGTGCAGTCAGGCCCCAGCCGAAAATAGGAGATACCGTAGGATAGGCCGTCGCTATCTTGATAATTGTATGGCCACAAAGAAAATAAAAGCGCAACTTCGGCGGCTTCCTATGATTGGCTGTTTATACCCGACATGCAATTACGGTACTTAAATTCACAAGGGACCGCTTGCGGTAATGCATTGTGTAGAAAGCGAGCGAAGGTGCGTTTTTACAAGAGCGTTGTTGCATTCGTGAAGTCGGGTGGGTGACACTGCCATGCTGCACATTGCTTCATAGCTTACAATAATTCAGTGCTGTTGCGGGTAATAATTTTATTTCGTTTAGGTGGACCTGCGGGGAAATCATGCCGATGGTTGGCAGCAAGTACAATACCTGTCATCAACCCGGTGATGCACCGCACACGCTTGTTCCCGTTTTTGCTTTGCCGTTTGATCTCGATGAAGTTAGCGACTGCCGTTTGGGCTTGACGCGCAAACGCTATGAGTGCATGATTATGGGTCAAGGTGAGTGCTTCAGTCGATGCAGCTGTGCAGTGGGTAGGGTTCCCATCTCAACAAAACCTTTGACTATATTGATATCGTTCTGAACTCCTGTCTGCACACGATTATCAGGCTCATGTACCGCAAAGCAATGTGAAGTAAATATTTAACAGTGGAGATCTTGTCGGTTTCTATGTGGAATATTGTATTGAATGATTTTGCTGTTGTTTTATTGTTTAATGTTTAGTTGTGTGAAGGAGATGGTGTGGAGACGTGCTGTGTGCTGACGACGTTTGTGTGGGTAGGCAGCGCAGCGAACGACGACGTACCGTCGGCAACGGTGTCGCAGCCGTGTGCAGTGAAGCGAATGTAGCGTCGTGGGGTAAGGACACTTCCATGATCATAAGGCGCTTATATATTTTTCGTATTGATCTTTACACTACCATGTCTGTAGGCAAATCAAAGCGAAGTTTTACCAACTGCGCACCAGATTCACGAATGTGCTGGTCGAGCAGACCCCAAGCGCGGACGACGCCCGACACCTTTCCCGTGAGCGATCGCTGGTGTTTGACCTTGTTGGTGCGGCGGCGTTTGGATTCAATAAAGTCAACCACGGTCTTTTGCACCTCTCGCGCAAACTCAACTAGCGCATTGTTGTGGGCCAAGGTGAGCGATTCTGTAGCTTGTGAGTACCCGGACGGGAGAGATGCCATATCAACAAATTCCCTGACAATCTGCATGGCGCTTTGCACCTCTTTCTGTACTCTGTTTGCAGGATCATGTCTTGCGAACGCGAGTCCATCCCGAACGTACCGTACAAAGAGATCCTGAAGCAGCACATTTTGTATCGACACAAAATCGCGCGGCCACGTCCGACCCTGTAATGTAATTGGTGCGTTTACGTTGTCACCGCACTGTGGGATGTTCCGACCACTGATTTGTTGTACTGTGGGTGTCACTAGATCGTTGAGGAGCAACCCGGTGGACGGTTGAACGCCAGACACTTGAAGCGCGTGCTTGCCGTCCAGGATTCTGTGGAGCAGACTTATTACATCCTGCAGCTCCGCGACCACCTCTCAGTATCCAGCTACGCCCCGTTCCAAGACCTCTGTGAATGTATGTATCCCCACGTACTGCTCACTCAACTCACGGTCAGTCATGCTGCTCTTGACGTACTGCACAGGCAGCGACAGTAGGTTGTCGAGTACAAAGTGCTTCCGAATAAAGCGCCCCCATTCTTTTAACTCGCCAATTGTCACCACACGAGACTTCATCTCACGCGCGCCTGCGGCCGTGTTTTCGTGGACGATATGGCCAGGAGCAAGCGCAAAAGTTTCGTCATAGTACATCAGCAGCGTGGCGGTCAGGCAGTCGGCAAAACTTTGCTTCGCAAGCTTTGAAAAGTACAGACGGCGCATGAGCGCAGCATACTCAATTATTCGAGCCCGCGCTTCGTGGTGATGAGCTTCAAAGCACGACAATGATGGAGGGGTACCCGCTCCCTCAGGATCTACCCAACCCCCAAGAACTTTTGCGATCGTCTGGTCACTGGCCGACGTGGGTGAAATGTACTCAAGTAGGGTTACGAAGCCATCCATGCTCCACAGCCCGCGATGGGCGAGGTCTGAAAGCTTCACGTCGCCGTGGCTGCTTGCGTGGGCGGCTCCTCCGCGCCGAGCTGAGTGAGACTGGAGCCCGGGCGTGAGGACGGCTCCAGTGTCACTTTGATACAAACTCTTCAATACACGGTTGATGTGAGCGGCGATTCTAGCCTCATTCTTGCCTTCTGATATCTGAGAAAAGACGCGCTGAGATGCATTATAGGGGTCGCCAACGAGTTGGCTCGCAAGGGAGTGGAATGGATCAATCGTCCACTTCCCAGGCGAGCAAAAAATCGAGACCGAGTGCTGCTGACGCACCTTCAGACTAGGGAATAGAACAGTCGCCCATAGAGTTAGACCATGACTGTTCCATAACGATCAGATCTAAAACATACCGTGTGAGATCAATAACGAGAAATCTATCGAGCCAATGCAGATCATCAAAGAGCAAGTTGCCGATGTCAGAGCTTCGACCTATCGTTAACCACTGATTGTTTAACAGTGTTCGATCCATGAGCGCCGATGTTCGGTTTTGTAGAAACAGAATCTTGCTCATCTCTTCGAGATCGTAAAGCGTCATCATGGCCGCCTGGTCTTTGAGCCGCTTGCCCGTTTTGATAGCCTGCAAAACGTACTGTTGATGGAGATTGCGACGGCACCGCCGATACCAGTTGCTCTCCTTCTGGAATAGATCTGTGTGGACTCGCTTCTCCAGCTGACGCTTAATGGAGCTCAAATAATTCATGGACGTTTGCCAGCTCACATCATCTTGCAGTAGGAACGAGCAGAACTTGCCTATGAGATCCATGGTAACGTCCTTTTTCCGCAGAGCCTCGAACGCGCACCCAAACTCGATGCGCCGCAGAAATACATCAAACTTGGAGCGAGCAGACGTGTCCTGCTTGCTTGAAGACTCGCCCAGCTCGCAGTCCATCAGGTCGATGATAGCATCAACGTTTTTCTCGTCGTCGTTGCTTGCGTCCATCGTGGAAGAGTCAGAAATGTCTGCAACTTAAAATGACTAGATAGCGAATGTTGCAAGAATGTGTCTCGAATGTGTCCCTGTCTATCTTCGGCGCCGAAGATGATTCGATACACTAGTGGTTCTCACGAATAGAGGTAGAATGGAAGGTTGAGTGATGGAGCTGACCAATGAAAGTTCATCATCCATGTACCGCTCGTGAGGACCTCTAACTGGCTTATTTCCAAAGTCAGAGCACAATATAACTTTATAGTGAATAATGTCTACAGATTTGAGTAAACTTCTAAGACCCAACTCGCGTTTTAAACATTCTGTAATTCTATTCCATCTAGACGACTTATTCCTTTCATTTGTTATCTCTCAGCTAACATTTGTGTGCTGTCGTTCTTGTGAGGCCGGAGGTTTGAAAAGAAAAGACTAAAAATAGCTCATTCTACTCAGGAATAACAGCCAATTACGAGCATTCTTCTTCGTTCTTTTTGGCGAATCACATGCCAACCTGCTGCATTTCTCCAGCCTCCTCTTTTATTTTTGGATGACAGATCGAGAAGGATGAGGTAGGATGCGTGATGGATCTGACCAATGACAATCCATTATTTCTCCATTCTCCATTATACCTTGGTTCGTGAGAACCACTACTACTGTAATGAAAACCAACAACACAACCTCTACTAAAACCGGTGCGGGGTTCCAGGAAAGTAACGTAAAGATGGAAGACAAGGAGGGAGCTAAAAAGCTAAATGACGCGTGCGATATCCAGAGCACGTGGTGGGTGAAAACGTGAAACAAAAAGGGTCGAAACCATTAAATTGATAACGCGACGATTATGCAAGCAGCAGCCCATAGATAACGGCGAAGTAGCAGGTGATACCAACAAGGTGTTGAGTTGCTCTACGCTTTATCGAATGTTACATCGTAATGGTTATCCATCGTTTTCCGAAGAAGACTTTTGCTCACAATTTGAGGATCAACGTCATGGTTCTTTTATGTGTCATATGTGTCAGTTACTACTGTAGTGAATAGGGGAGTCAATACTGTAAATATCCCACCCCACATACATGGTACACTGTGCCAGTCAAAGGGCTTCTTCGGAGGGATATATTCATTTATTCATAGGTAACCGACTAACATTTAGTTTGACCTTGTATAGCGTATAGCAACTCAACACCCAGAAACAAATAACTGTTCAGCTCTAAAGTGCACTCCTTCATAATTGTTCTTTTCCCAAAAATGCAACGCAGAGAAGAAAGTCAATGACGATAAAGAGGAGATCTAATAAAAGCGCCGCAAGCTCTGGATAAACAATTAGAGAGTCGATGCCATTAAACTGAAAAACGCGACGAATACTTAAGTAGCAGCCCCATCGATAACGAAAGATCTAGAGATTGGGTGAATCATCTCTGCCTTAGCGTTAATATAAACAAAGTATACAAAAGCATTTCGAGAGGGATTTACGAAACAAAAAAATGCAGCAAAAATATTGTCTGCTTTTTGAAAACGGTAACATTTTTCATAGTTAAATTTGCCTTTCATATCTTCAATGCTTTATCTTGTATATCCCCGGTCATGCAGGACGTCGGATATATCGAATCGAGGCATCAGTTGCGACGCTGGTGCTGTAAGTGGCAGACGACTCGTGGACATGTGTTAAATCCGACGGGCAAGCAAATCTAAATAGGTAATAACATATACCAGGTTGAACCACATCTGGAGTGCTACACCAATGAATATACCAATTCTTTCAAAATGAAGTATTTCTTATGATAAGGGTGGTGTTAAAAAACACCAAGATGCAAGCCAAAATTGCTCCTCTTCTTCGTTTAAGCTGCACATGCCTCCAACATTATGAACAAAAACCGTCCTGGCGATCACTGACGTTTCTATCTTTGAATCCACTGGGTCTATCCTTCAACACCGCTACGACCTTTGGTTTCCCTTAAGTCTGTTAGTGACTCCTTTATATTGACTGGCACAGGGTACCATAAATGGTACCCTGTGGATGTTCATAACTTCGATGTAGCTGGCAATGGCACAAGTGCCGCGGATGTCGACTCGCTCTCGTTCACCTACTTGTACGTGTACATTCGACATGTTCTCGGGTCGGTGACTAGCGAATCATGAGGGATTTGAAGAACGCGCCGTACTAAAAAGTACTTAAGTACTCCGAAGAACTGTATTAGTTTTACGACATTGTTATCACTTTCCGAAACACAGTACACTTATCCTACTTAAACCTCAAGGTCGAAGCGTTTAAGCACCTCCTCCATTGTGGCATCGTTGCTGATGCTACCTGCATGTTCGCAAATCTTGACGTAAGCGTTAAACAGCTCAGTGCCAACCTTTTCATCCACCTTGTGACCCAACGAGTAATTGAACGAGTTGACAGTTGAAAGCCACATTGTTGACGATGTAGCCACGAATGGGATAGCAGCGAAACCAAACATGTCTTCTACCTCGAGTACTCCGTTCGAGGCCAGAATGTGCTTCGTTTTAAACTGATATCGACCAATGTTAGAAATCGTAGCATCACCAGTGCATGAGTTTGGGATCTTGAAATCGCCAAGCATCTTACCGACGGTGGGTTTGATGAGTTTGCGATCCATCAAAAAGCACGGCATAGCCATCTCCATGAGATTGTTAGCCTGAGAAGTGAGCTGCTGCGTCGAAATGCGAGCAAGATCCCAGAATTTTTCTTTTTTCATATTAATACTGCTGGCGGCTAGCCACCGGAGTGAGGTCATGGTCACATACAGACCCACCTGTCTCTCGTTCACAGGCTCAGGCACACGGTCGCGCATGTTATAGCACATGTCCGCCATTAAGCGAAATGTATCGTCGATCTCGCCTGTCGTTTCTACGCCTTTGAGTTTGCGGTCCACTTTGCTGGCATGGTAAAATGCCAGCACAACCATTGGGACGAGAGCCCCTCCGATCGTGGCACCTTCTTCTTTGCATTTACGAAGAGTATCGCGCATGTTATTTGGGTTGCCTTTCTGATACAGTAGAGTAGTGCTGTTTCGTTGAAACGGGATACCAAAGTCTTTCTGGTCTTCGCGTGGAGTCAGCAAGGGCTTAAACTGCTTTAAATAGTTTACGAAAGCCGCGCCACCGATGGTTGCTATTATCATCTTCATAACAGGCTTTAGCCACCAATAACCCGCGAACCATAAGTCGTAGAGCGATGGAAGCAGTGGGACTTCTTGGACCGGTTTAGCTGCCTCGATCGATAGCAGTGCAATGCTCTCTAGCACGTCATTGACGAAGATTTGCCCCGAATCACCATCCGAAAATATGTGGTCCGAGAAGAGGAAGAATCGAGCTTTGCCTTCCGCCTTGTTGACCCACACGGTAAGGTAAAACAAAAACTGCGTGTAGCGGTCAAAGGGACTATTGGTCTCGGTTCGCACAAACTCGATCCAGTTCTTCCATGATGCCACGTCTTGGTCCAAGCTGGAGAATTCACGAATGCGTAAAAGTTTCATGGCGGCAACATCGTCCAGCGAGATCTGTGGCTGAACTTCTGCCGTGAACTTTTCGTCCTTGACAAGCAGTGCACGCAGACGCGGGTGGCGGTTGTACGTGCGCATCACAGCCATTGGTAAATAGTGCACCAATTGGTCCATGTCACCATTGATGGTGATAGCGTGACAGCACTTAATGGACACGTCGGGCTCAGAGACCCCGAAACGCTCGATACCTCGTAGGTGGAAGCGGCGTTTCCCACTGATAGCGTTGTCAGAAGATAAGCAGTTCATAGCTTAGGTGTTTGCTCGATGCGTGGCGAAAAAATGAATGAAATTGCCGGAAATAAGCACAATGGTCGGCGATAGGAATTCTTCGCTGCAAAAAGCGTCTTCATGATATTAAACACTTTCTCGTGCACGATCTTTTCGACCTCTTGGGTAGCTTTTTTGCCCTTTCGTTAGACGGACGTGCGGGTTGATGGGCAGTACAAACGAGACAATGACTTCGCCACCTAAAACATACCGATTTGCCGATCAAAAGCGTTGAGTCGACGCTGCTGAGAAAGATGGGCTGAAAAATATTCTTGAAGAAATATGACTCGAAGTATGTTAAAGTGGAGACAGTCTTCTGTAAATAAGATCGACGAGTGTTGATTGTGGAGGGATCATTGTTACGATCACGCATCACGCTTTGTTGTCGTGAAACTGTGTAGTCAAGTGTCCCAAGTATTAAACAGCATATTTATTGTACAGGACAGTGCAAAAACTCTATTACTTTTTCCAGCATCGAATTTTGTCAATGATTGGCACTTTTTTCGGTGAGCGTTCTTTAACTAAATAGTTACGGGTACATGTATAATGAGGCAAGGAGATCTGGTTCCACGACCGAGCACGCATCTTTTTTACCATATGTTTAGATGGTTGTCAGGAGACACTGACCTACTAGATCATAGACGTGAGCATGTCGTGACAATCGCGCACGTTGTACTCGTGACTAGCGCAATCTAGGATGAACCAGAGACAAGGCTTCACTACGCGGGAAAAGGGTATAAAATACTCTATCAAACAAGCGTGGTTCCTTGCTTCTTCAGTTCGTGTCAAAAACGTACCCTTGATATACCTTCCAGTGAACTGCACCAGCACGTGAGCAGCACAAGTCACCTTATCACAGACACAGCAGCATGTGGATCTGGTTGTCGCGCATAGCATTCTTGATCTTGTTGCTGACCTAACATTCAGATATTGAACAAGGTTAAGACCGATTAACATTTTTTTGAATTCACTTCACGCACGGAAGTATTACTTTTTGTCTTGATCCAAAATTAATCTCCTTTATGTGCTAGATTCACCTTTTTGTATCCCATATATGGTAGGTACACTGTGGCAGTGCGATTAATTCATAGGAAGCACCTCCGACTTACGATGTAACATTCGATAGAGCGCACAGCAATTCAACCTAGTTGGTGTCGCCTGCTACTTCGTCGTTATCTATGTGCTGCTGCTTGCATAATCGTCGCGTTCATCAATTAAATGATATCAACCCTATTTGTTTCACGTGTTACCCAGTTAAGAAACACCGCATGTTGTCGCTATCGCAAGCTTTATTTAGCCTTTTTTGCTCACTTCTTGTATATCTTCGAATTTCATCTTTGCGTTACTTTTTTCGAATCCCGCTCCGGTTTTAGCAGATGTAGATTTCATTACAGTAGTATTAATAGTGGTTCTCACGAACCATAGTATGGAGAAATAATGGATTGTTAATGGTCAGATCCATCATGCATCCTACTTAATCCTTCTCGATCTGTCCTCCATAAAAAAAGAGGAGGCTAAAGAAATATAGAATGTTGGCCTGTGATTCTCCAAAAAGACTGAAGAAGAATGCTCGTAATTGGCTGTAATTCCTGAGTAGAATTGTGCTATTTTGAGTCTTCCTTTTCAAAGGAGTCAAAACTCGCGGCGCACACAAACATAAGCTGAGGATTGAAATGAAATAGGTCGTCAAGATGGAATAGAGTCATAGAAGGGTTAATGAATTTAAAAAGACTGCTCACTCCTGTAGACATTATTCACTTTAAAGTGGTATTGTGACTCTTGCAATTGTTTGAGTCCCATGATGCACCGATTTCGGGGCATCAAGGTCGAGAGAAGACGTATGCTTCTCTCGCACGCGATTTCTACTGGCGTAACCAATATAAA
>MIQA02000363.1:0-17226 GCA_001887855.2 Sclerospora graminicola | reverse complement strand
TTGTTCTTCCTTGGGTCATGTACGAACTTTCTCCAATACTGATACACTCTTGCCGCTTCGTCTCATCTATTTCACACCCCACTTTACCAGCAAAGGTGGTGTCAACGATGGACACTTCTGCGCCAGTGTCAAACGGCATGGTGGCCTTCTGGTTATTAATTTTACCATCGGCCTTGGCTTGCTTGAACCACTTATCCGGCCAATGGTATTTCAATAACCTCGTGACTCGCCGGGTAACAAATTCAAATCCATAAGCACTTCAGACCGAGAATATTCGTCCGTTCGTATACTGTTCACCAGGAAAGGGTCAGCTGCTGCCCGGGGACCGGATGATGTGGTGTAGTCGCTCTCAGAAAATCTTCCTGAGACGCGAACACCCACGGGGGTCCCAGACGACTACCGGAGGGGGTACTCCGTCCATCCGAATCATGATCCGATCCGGCTTGAGGCCGGCTGGATCGGTCGCTTCCATCCGCTTGATCGCGACTGCTCGAATGTTGCATGTTAAAAGCTCACCTTGTGTACACGTCAGTACTGGGTGGTTAGCTCTCTTGATGGACCCTAGGGCGAAAAGTGTAAATCCGTCCAATAGGGAGATGAAGTGTAGGACTAGGGTAGCTCCTGGCCGGAAATCGTCACCGGGGAGCTCGTTGGGTAATATACTTGAACTTTGTATAGTGCCGGCTGGGCCGAGAATAGTCGATCGGCCAGCTAAACCAATAGGACACTTGAAGTTTGTATAGTGCCGGCTGGACCGAGAATAATCAATCGGCCAGCTAAACCAATAACAATAAAGGGCGAATCCAACTGTGTATGTAAGGTAGATACAACTCCACACTCTTCCACAGAAGGCCAAAAATGTCACCACTTCCCAATACTTAATACCGTGTTCAAAACACGGGCGACTTGAGGTGAGTATACGAAGTCGCCGCGACTCCCGGTCAGGGGACTTCCGGTGGGTTAACTTAACCTTCCCCGGGCAAACCAATAACAGCAAGAGGGGACCTTGTTAGCCCTCTGCCGTGAACCAATTAAAGCGACTTGTGTCTAAGAAAGCGAAACGTATACTGATTTATCCTATGTCCAATACTCCCTTTGTGTAACCTACCTCAAATAACACGTCTGACCAGTCATGTACCTTACCCAACGCAACCCGGCTAACTCCGACTTTGTGTACCAGCCCTGCCGGTACACCGAACCCATATGGTACCAACCCGGCCGGTACACTGAACCCATATGGTACCAGTCCGAATGGTACATGGTACCCGACCGGCTCGGCCGGATAGCCACCCATCCGCGCCCCCCGGCCGCTGACGCTAGCAGTCCCTTGGCAGCCCTTCCTACGATCCCGGTACATACTCTTTCCACTAGAACAATCCTCTTCTTCCGGGCTCCTTCCACCCCATCCTTACGAACAGTCCGCCATCTTGGCCGTCCGCCATCCGCGCCTCGGCCGTCCAACCTCCATAGTCCTTCCGTCTGCTCAGCTCGCTTATCCGACTATCCTCGCCCCTTGTCAGGGCTGCCGACTTGGTTTCCAGCCAGGCGCCACCTGGCCGCTGGTAGACCTCATCGGCGGCGACCATCCGGCGCCTACACCCTTGGCCCTCATTTCCACCAATCAGGATGCGCCCTTTGGAAAGTGCCTTACATTATTTTATAAGTCACTTCATCACAGCCGCCCCTGAGTCGCGACACGGCCGCACAACGGTCGGGACACGATCTCACTCGAACTTACTTGACCCGATACCGCTCATCCATGCCTCGCTTTGGTACGTCATCCCACCACTTTACAACATCTCCATGGACTCCGTCGGTCTCCACACTGGCTAGCCTGCATGTCCACCAATACTGACATTGTCTTGATTAATCACCAGTCTTACAAATCGACAAGGCTAACGTCTGCCGTCTTGTTCTCGTGGACGACGTCTCGCCTGCCAGCGGAGTGGAGGTCGCACAACCGCCGAAATCGTCTCGCACTCCCGATCTGGTGCTGTCGTCCGCTGACGCCGAGGCTGTGCTCCGCGTTCACGGCCAAGCCTGCGGCGAACGGGACAGACTGAAGGCCGTCGTTTCTTCCCTTCGGGAGGAGCTTTGATCCTGTCAGGACAACTATGAGTCTCTGTTTCGGAGCTTCAAAACTTCTTGCGCGATGTTGGACCGCCTGAACCCCCGGGTCGCCGAACTGAAACTTGGTCGTAAAGCAGCGGAGGATGAGGTGACCCGCCTCAGGGCCATTGTAGGTCAACTCACGGACGCTCTACAACGAGCGGCCGCGCCATCCGCCCCGATCTCCGAGAAAGCGGGGATGGAAAAGAGGCTAGACATGTTGACCGCCCAGGTGGATGACTTGGAGCAGATCCAGGCCGACTTGGTTCGGCAACTTGCCGCTGCCAACCGCCGGGCTGACGAAGCCGCCGCTCGGGGCCCATCTCCGGAAGTAATCGATCTCCGGAAACAAGTGGCCGATCTCAAGGGTCAAGTCACCATCCTGACCGGAGAGCGTAACCGCCTCCGCATGTTGGAAGACGTCGTTGAACCTCTCCGGTCTGCTAATCAGGAACTGGTCCAACGATCCAAGCTTCAGCGTGAGTGCTTCGTCTCTTCTTACGCGATGGCCCAGTTGCTTACAGTTTTCATTTTCTTGTCACTCCGCAGTTCAACAGTTAGAAGAGCTGAAAAAGCAATCTGCCAAAATTCCGGACATGTCTCGGGAGCTTACGCATCTTCGTACCCGGCTCTGCCAGGTGTCCCAAGACCTGGATAAGACGCGGGACAACCGCGACCACCTGCGCGACTCCCACGCCCAGGCCCTTCGCCAAATCACGGATCTGGAGCGGCAGTTGCAAGAAGCCACTTCTCGGCAACAGGAGTTGCGGTCGGAGCTGTACCGGGCCCGCCAGGAGAATTCTGACGCCCATGCCATACTGGCTCGGGCGGACCGTGTTTGTCATGCCATGCTGGATAAAGAGGATCGTTTTAGGTCCTTATTGTGTGGACTCCAAAACCAGCTCGAGGCAATTCAGAGCCAAGCCGCTCCCCTTTTTCGAGCTCCTCCCGAAGTACGGGAATCCGTCTTGTCTGTCTTGGGAATGGTGGGTCAGTGGAAGACCTCTCCGCCGAACCCAACCCCGTTGCCTGCCGCAACGGGGTCGGAACCTGAGGAACCTCCCGCCGTCTCCGACTCGCCCCTTGCCAGTCCCAACTCTTCGTCCGCCCCGGCAGGATCGCAGGGGCAAAAACGTCCGGCCGGCTCCAGCCCCTTTTTGGCTGATGCCAGTCCGCCTAAGAAGAGAAAGCAGAGCGAATCCCCACCCTCGCGCCAATGTTCTCCAGACAAGTCGGACGGCGGGGAAGAGCCTGGGTCGGAGAGCGAGGACAGCCTGTTCGCGGAGCGGTCCCCTCTTCCATCCCCTCAATACACTCCCGGTAGAACCGGTCTCACTCCTAGTTCTAACTCCGAAGAGGACTCGGAGTCAGAAGCGGCCGCGCCCTCTTCTGAGTCGGCGGTCGCGCCCTCTTCTGAGTCAGCGGTCGCGCCCCCTTCTGAGTCAGCGGCCGCGCCCTCTTCTGAGTCGGCGGTCGCGCCCCTTTCTGAGTCAACGGCCGCGCCCTCTTCTGAGTCGGCGGTCGCGCCCCCTTCTGAGTCAGCGGCCGTGCCCTCTTCCGAACCCGCGGCCACGTCCCCTAATTCTTCTTCGGACTCGGGACCGTCCTCCCCTTCGGTTATCTATGACGATGATGAAGAAGACGAGGATTACGAGAATCAGCAAGTCAACGTTGCATTACTCCGTTCTCGCTCGGATACCCGCCGCCGCCCTTCCCGCTCCGGTAAGCGGACGACGAGTCCAGTGGGATCCGATCAAATCATAGATCTGCAGACTCCGCCGCCGGCAGGATTTGGTTCCGGGGAGCATGACCCGTCTGACCCATCCTTGCTTCCCAGCATTGCCGACGCCCCGGCCGCTCCGGTCGCGCGTAACTCGAGTTCCGACAGAGTGGCCGAGGAGAAAGTGGAGGACAACGACGATGACATCCCGGATCAGTGGTTGACCCCTCCCGATCTGGGTGACTCAGAGGAACCTCTTCCCCAGTCTTCGGCCAGACAACGACGCTCAACCTCGGCCGGGTCGCGTACTACACGCCGACCTCAGCGACCGGCCGCCAGGTCCAGAGTCCGGAGGAGTACTCTTACTCTTGCGCCCTCTTTTCCCAAACTTCCGCTTCTATGGTTATCGGAAGGGCGTTTCCCCAGTGGGGCGGATCGGTCTGCCATACTGCCTTGGGCAGTCGAGCAACTGGGCAATACCAGCCTGGCTGATATCTCCAGTTCCCAACTTGCTCAATCTCTGTCCCGTCCGCATCTCTGGTTATTCCCACGATTTTATAAGGCACCGTCAGAGGCTTGGGACCCTAACCTGATGAAGTCGGGCGCCATCGACACACTCATGGAGACCGAGCCCTGGAAAATCTTGCACACCGAGATGCCGGATATGGGGCTTCCATCCTATCCATGGTTCAAGGAATTTAAAGCGAGACTTCGTGATTTCACCGTGACTCACGCTTGGGCCATCTGGGAGTCTACCCACTTCCTGTACATCTCGGCCGAGGACAAGCGAGCGGACGAGTCCCTCCGCAGGTACTCCCTTGCCCGCAAGAATCGTCGGGGGCGAGCTTCCGAAGCGTGGGTCCGTCTGTGCACGTTCATCATGGCGGGTATCCGGGATGGTGAATGTGACTTGGACCTGTTTCTCTTCCCGTTCATGCTCCATCTGCCAAACCGCCGGAGTGGATGTGCAGCGGAAGGAGGGACGTGGTATCCCGGCCTAGATGCGTTGGGTCAGACCACCTCTCTTTCTCAATCTTTGGCGGCCATCGACCGGCAAGATCCTTGGCGCAATCAATACCGCGCACAGCCCTCCGACCACCCTGGGTTCCGCGTGACTCGGCTCCGAGGCAAGTACAATCGTCGACGGGGATGAGTAGTCGGGCTTGCTTTAATTCTTCTATTTCTCTCAGTTTTCCCCCCTCTTTTTTTTAATATATCCATCCGTTCCTCTTCCGTTCCCACTCCAAACATTCACTGTTGACTACTAACCGTGGTTAGCCTCGCCAGGCCTGCTCGGGGGTCCGCCTAGAGGGATCTTTTATTGCTGCAGGGTACTTCCTGGTCCGATCGGGCGTGGACGTCCTGTCCCCAGTCGCGGTCGTTATATTCCTCTTCCCCGGGACGGCTGGATTCGGGCGAGGGACCCTTGTTGCCAGCGGCCGGTTTGATTATCTCCGACAGTCTGTTCATCTCCGCCAATTCATCCAACAATCCTGGATCCGAGGCGGCGAGTCCGGCCTGATCTCGCATGGCTAAAGTGGCCAGATGGTCTGCGCTGTTATTCCAGTCTCGTTTGACGTGCAGCAATTCGTGCTCCGGCCACCTCCGCAAGGCGGACATAACCCGATCATTTAGCAGTCTCAGCCGCGGCGCCTTGCAATCTATCTCTCCGGTGATTTGTCGGATCACTAGGTTGGAATCACCGCATATGATGATCCGCCCCTGTGTCCGGCCAGCCAGCAAATCTAAGGACAGCAGTAATCCCCTATACTCCGCTTCGTTCACCGTGATGCCAGGCGTGAAGTCCGAGGCGGCCGCGACCGCCTTCCATTCGGGCAGCTTCCACAAAATGGCACTATAGGCCCCGACCCCTTTCTTTACACTCGCCGACCCATCGAAACTCAAAACCATTAGCTCCTCCGTGGGTCCCACGGTTGGCGGCGGCAACACGATAGTTTGTCGAGGCTGCTTCCGAGGTGCGATCGCTATCAGGGCTTCCTCCACTTCTGCCCTGGGGGTAATGCTGGCAGCCAGTGTGCCCAGTATTTCCTCTTCCCCTTTAGTACACTTAATAACCTCGAGGGACCACTGAGACAACAGAGCCGCCCACCTGCCCAGCCGGCCGTCAATTCCATTCGCCGTCAGGAGCCACGATAGGGTCGACCGTCTGGATAGTACTTTGATAGGCCGAGACACCAGCGTAGTATAACACACATCCAAGATCCGTAATAGAGCCAGAACTTCCTTATCCACCAACCCATAATTAACTTCATTAACTTTCAAGGTCCGGCTGGTGAAGGTCACGGGACAGTACACTCCATCGTGATCTTGCACCAGAGCGGCCGAGACGGCCCACTTGTTAGCGTAGATGATGACCACCGGAGTCTTATTAACATCGAAATGTTTCAAGACCGGTGTGGTCGCCATCTTCGCCTTTAGCATGCCAAAAGCCACCATCGCTCGGGTCATATGGTCGTCCGGGCCGGCCGCGCCGGGGTCCGGCGGCCGGTCGCTTGTCTGGGCAGACAAGGGCGCTTCCCCATTGGCTGAACTACTCAGAAAGGGCGCTTCCTCATTGGCCGAAATACCTGAAAAGGGCGCTTCCTCATTGGCTGAAATAACCGAAAAGGGCGCTTCCTCATTGGCTGAAATTGCCGGCCCGGCCTGCGTCTCCGCTTGCCTATCCTGCTCTCTCAGCTTATGGTAATCCACCTCCCGCAACTCATACAAGACCGCCGCATAGACTGCAAAATCCTCGATGAACCGACTGTAATAATTCAGGCTGCCCAAAAAGGATTGCATAGCCTTTAGGGATCGCGGGAAAGGCAGATTACTCAAGGACTCCAAATCCTTCGGGTTAGCCTCCAATCCGGCAATCGACACTTGATGACCCAGATAGGTTACCTTAGTCTTTCCCCAGAAACTCTTAACCACACTAATCGAAAGATTCCACTTTTCACACGTAACCATCAGCTTCTCCACTTTGTCACACAATAAATCCCAGGTAGTTGCCGTAACGAGAATGTCATCAATGTAAGACCGCCGCCCCAAAACTGAAGGTTTTGGGTCGGGGTCCGGGTCACCTTCGGCAAACACATCCCCGACCAGAGCCGGATCTTGATCCGCCTTGATCTTGAAGTGTCCATACAGCGCGTTATCTATCAGCCGTTGATAAATCTGCGGAGCATTCTTCAGACCGAACGGCATCCGGTTCCACTCGAACAACCCGAAAGGCGTCACGAATGCAGAGATCTCCCGTGCACGATCGGTCATAGAGACCACCCAGAATCCACTGGCCATGTCCAATGAGCAATACCACAAAACTTTATCCAGGTCCTCCAGCAGGTCGTTTATCAGCGGCATCGGATAAATCATCAGCTTAGTCAGCCGGTTCACCAGCCGGTAATCGATGCACAACCTTATGTCCACCCCATTCTTCTTAATGATAATTACAATGGGCGAAGCCCATGGCGAGGTGGACGGCTGAATTATCTTGGTGGCCAGCAAACCTTTGATAAGCTCTGACAGCTTTTCCCGATACTGGGGGGCGACTCTTCGGCATCTCTGTGCCACCGGCTTGGCACCTCCCACATCGATATCACAAACCGCCCCATGGGCGGCCGGAGGAAGTGCGTTCCCTGGTCCAATCAACAGATGTCGTCTTTTCCATATAATATCCTTCAACCTGCTGATCTCCTCCGGGGTGTTCACATCCGGGTCTCCCACTTGTAGATCGTCGATAGTGACTGCTGGGGGGCAGGGGATCACTTCCGGTAGCACCGCCATCTGTTCTTCCATGCCTTCAACATATAGTTCGCCCCCTTCATGAATGCAGACTTGATCGGCTTCGGCCGCTTCCGAATTCTGCTCGGCCGGCTGGGCCGATCCGCATTCGGCTATTTCCGAATTCTGCTCGGCCGGCTGGGCCGATCCGCATTCGGCTATTTCCGAATTCTGCTCGGCCGGCTGGGCCGATCCGCATTCACTTCGGTCGTCACAACCGTCATCGGGGCTGACCGTATATACAACTCTGCTTGGTCCTTTTTTCCGACCCTGTTGTTCGTCCGTCTCCTTCCGAGTGGGCAAAACCAGTTCCGCGATCGGGGCGTAGCTTCGGTCAATACGTTCGGCCGGATCCGGCGACGGCCGGTTCCGCGTCAATATTTTAGTAGGGGTCCGGTACTCGGGTTTATCCACCATCGGAGTCTGGTCCTCTTCTAATTCTTCCTCTTCGCTGACTAGATCGGTGGTTGCCTGAAAAGCCAGGTTTTGCCACTCGATATAGCGTCTTGAGCCAACAGTGACATAGCCCGGCCGGCGGGGCACTTTATCCTCGGCCAGCCACATTCCAATAATCACATCTTCATGCAAGGTGAGGGGTTTTTCAGAGATGTTGGTCACGCTTATGAAGTTGAGGTGACCACTCCCTTTAACCACAGATGGTACCCAGCACTCGCCCCTTGTCAGCCATAACTTACTCCGTCGGTCGTGCGGCCGTAACATTACTTCCACCGCCTTTCCCACTGGCACCGTTACAAACTGACCTAGCTTGAGGAACTGGACGTAGGCGCCATATAAGGGCCGCCGGCCGGCCAGCTGGATCTGTACCTCGTCCGGCAACGTCAATGTTCCATGCGATAAGTCCAGCCGTATACCGGCCGGGACCATAAAATCCATGCCCAAAATTGCATCCTGCCCGGCCAACTTGCCTACCCAGGCGGTAAAGTAATATACCAACGACCCAGCTAACGTAATCTTGACTCTTGTCCTTCCTTGGGTCATGTACGAACTTTCTCCAATGCCTATACATTCCTGCCGCTTCGTCTCGTCTATCTCACACCCCACCTTACGAGCAAAGGTGGTGTCTACGATAGACACTTCTGCGCCAGAATCGAACAACATGGTCGCTTTCTGGTTATTGATTTTTCCATCCGCCTTGGCCTGCTTGAACCATTTATCCGGCGAGTGATACTTCCAATAACCTCGCGACTCGCCAGGTAACAAGTTCAATTCCATTCGCACTTCAGACCGGGAATACTCATCCGTCCGTATACTGCTCACCAGGAAGGGGTCAGCCGTACCGGCCGGGGACCGGGTGACGTAATCGTCAAACTTACATGTATTGTCGGTTATCCTTTGCTTTGCTTCTTGATTATCCTCCTTACCGACATATGCATAGATACTAACACTAGACCGCTCGGCTCGAACCAGATTCCAACCTGGCGAGCGATCTAGTTTAACATCTTTTCCGCTCCGGGCGGCAACATTCCAGCATGCTTGGTCGGGACGTACCACTTCTTCAACAGGTTGTAAAATTCTTCCATTGGGCACAGTCCCGCCTCATGCACCTCCCCGCAAGCCTTACACGTGAACAGGCAGTGTTCCGCCGGGTGTCCCTTCCTCTCGCACTTCTTGCACGTCAGCCGCTTCCAGCAGCTCCGGTCGTCATGCTTGATGGACCCACAGTGGGTACACTTGCGCTTAGGGTAATCCTGGTCAGCTCGAGCCGGAAAACTCTTCGACTGACCAGAATCAGCTGGCAGCCTGGACGGCTGACTGGCTTCTGCCGAGAAAAGGTACCGATACTGTTCCTCCTCAGACTCGCCCCCAGATCGCTGATACTCCTCTTCCGAGCTAGTCGCGTCTGACTCTCGGGCGACCATGCGGACGGCTCGGGCCGTCCTGGTAGATGGCGGCCGGCCTCCTTGATCCGCGTTAAATCGGGACTTGAAACGGCCGGTTCCAACTGCCGCCTTGGGGCCTTGCTTCTTCGCCCTTAGGTACGTGCGCAACGTCACTTCCAGCTCCGTCGTATTCTTCACCCCCAGTAACGCCAGCTGGTTTGCCAGCTCCCGATCGTCCAACGTGCTGATGAACAGTTCCACGTGTTCGCGGGCAGCTTCCGACCGGCTGGTATCTTCTTTAACGGGAATATCCGCTCTCATGCCAGCGACATTCAAACGATGGAGATACTCCAGGGGGGTCTCATCCGGTCGCTTCTTGGAGTGGAAATATTGTCGCGCCGCTGACATTCCAGCTCCGCAGTATTGCTCCTCGAACGCACCGGCCAATCCCCTCCAATTTCCTCGGGTTTCCCGGCTGAGCTGTTGGATCCAGTGTTTCGCTGGGCCCTTCATCAAATCCCCGAAGATCAGGCATTTCTCATAGTCCGACGTCCGGTCTCTGAGAAATGCCGACTTCGTCTTGCTCAACCATCCTCGGGCCTGGTCCACGTCCGCGTCGCGTCCGGTGAAGTCTTTCAGCTCGGACGTGGCCGACATTCGCACCCTCGTGATCGCTCCTGAATCCGCGTCAAACGCTTGGGCCGAAGCCATATGGGCTTGGCGGGACATCCCCAGATCCAGGTCATCCGGATCGTAATGGTACTTGGCCGACCTGACGGATTCCATATCCACGTCGCTGAGAGACAGCTTCCTGTTCGTTGGCCGACGTCCGGTCCGGCGACCTGTCTGACGGCTCGGCGGGGCGGCATGGGGTTCACTTTGCTTGGACCGCACCGACTCCATATCTTCATCACTCGGCTCCCTCGCATAGTACTGGACTGGTTCGGGGGCCTGTGTTCCACGACGAGCGGGCTGGTCCGGTGACTTCGGACTGCCGCGGCTGGCGCTCAGCCGACGTTGCTCTTCCAAGTATCGCTCCATCATCGCCGAAAACATGTTCTGCAGGTGATCCGGCACCTGAGTAGCGACTTGAGGGGCGGCTTGAGGGGCGACTTGAGGGGCGGCTTGAGGGGCAGCTGGGCTGCTAGATTGGAATTCTTTCTTAATCCGCCCATCCGCGTCCTCGTCTTCCTCCTTTGGTTCTGGATCCGCCGCCGCTGTCCGCCAGGCCTGCACGCTGTACTGGCCGGCGTTCTTCCGCTCGGGCGTACCCGGATCCTCACGTCCTCCAAGTCTCACGGCTGTCGCCACACGTGCTGCTCCCCTTGGGCCAAGCGTCATGCGAGTGATACCCACCGATGAATCAGATGAGTCCGCCTCCGAAGGGGCAGACTCGTACTGCGAAGAGCCTGAGTGTATACCGGCTGGTTTGCTTGTCGCCGGCGGCGTGGACGGCGCCACTCCAGTCGTAGCTGTCATCTTTTTCGACGGCGGCGAGCAACCCACTAGCGGTACCAAGTGGTCGTGCAGGGCGCTGGACGCCTCCTTCAACTTGTCCATCTTCAGATCAAACAACTCGTTCGGATCAAACACGCCGGTGTTGATGCCGGCTTGTTTGAGTTGGTCGAATAGTCCTCTAATGAGGGACACGTGGCCGTCTGAGAGAGTTGGGGGAGAGACGGGACCTTTCAGTCCGCCTATGATCTTCGGCCGTGTTATTTTTAGTACCTTATCCGTCCGCAAGAACTGCCCCAACTCGTGAAGGTGGAAAGCACGCTCCAAATCGACATCCGTCGATAGGCCGTCCTGCTTCTCTTCTTCCTCTTCGAATCGCGGTTTGCCTTTGTAAGTCGAATAGTCCAATTCCTGCCAATCCGGTTTCTTTAGGGGTAGGGGGGCCAGATCGCGACTTGGTCCCGATCCGGCCGGCTTCCCACTCCGGTCGTATCCGACTTCCGCTTTTTCTTCTTTTATCTTTTCTTTTATATCCAAAATATGCATTCGTTCGTTAGGATCATGGTCGGAACCATGATCCTTCCTCGGACTATGGCGACTTGCACCATAGTCCGATCCGGCTCCATCCGTGTAGCGGCCGGCACTGCCGTAGGTAGTACCGTAATCCGCCCCCGGCGGAGCCTCTAGGGGAGTAACTTCTTCTTTAATGTCAACCTCGAACTCCCCCAATCCGAGGCGACCATCGCATCCTTCCATCTTCAGCAGCATTGGGGGCGATATGCCTTCCCCCAATGCACCCGACACAACATCGTCAACAAATTTGACAGGTTTAGGTCTTTCGCCCGCTAGGGACTCGCGGTGATATCCAGGGTCACCAAGAGATCCGGGCACGCGCACCATTGTGGTGTAGTCGCTCTCAGAAAATCTTCCTGAGACGCGAACACCCACGGGGGTCCCAGACGACTGACTACCGGAGGGGGTACTCCGTCCATCCGAGTCATGATCCGATCCGGCTTGAGGCCGGCTGGATCGGTCGCTTCCATCCGCTTGATCGCGACTGCTCGAATGTTGCATGTTAAAAGCTCACCTTGTGTACCCGTCAGTACTGGGTGGTTAGCTCTCTTGATGGACCCTAGGGCGAAAAGTGTAAATCCGTCCAATAGGGAGATGAGGTGTAGGACTAGGGGTAGCTCCTGGGCGGAAATCGTCACCGGGGAGCTCGTTGGGTAATATACTTGAACTTTGTATAGTGCCGGCTGGGCCGAGAATAGTCGATCGGCCAGCTAAACCAATAGGACACTTGAAGTTTGTATAGTACCGGCTGGACCGAGAATAATCGATCGGCCAGCTAAAACCAATAACAATGAAGGGCGAATCCAAATGTGTATCCACAGAAGGCCAAATGTCACCACTTCCCAATACTTGATACCGTGTTCAAAACACGGGCGACTTGAGGTGAGTATACGAAGTCGCCGCGACTCCCGGTCAGGGGACTTCCGGTGGGTTAACTTAACCTTCCCCGGGCAAACCAATAACAGCAAGAGGGGACCTTGTTAGCCCTCTGCCGTGAACCAATAAAAGCGACTTGTGTCTAAGAAAGCGAAACGTATACTGATTTATCCTATGTCCAATACTCCCTTTGTGTAACCTACCTCAAATAACACGCCTGACCAGTCATGTACCTTACCCACGCAACCCGGCTAACTCCGACTCTGTGTACCGGTACGGCCGGTACACCAACCCCAAATGGTACCAACCCGGCCGGTACACTGAACCCATATGGTACCAGTCCGAATGGTACATGGTACCCGACCGGCTCGGCCGGATAGCCACCCATCCGCGCCCCTCGGCCGCTGACGCTAGCAGTCCCTTGGCAGCCCTTCCTACGATCCCGGTACATACTCTTTCCACTAGAACAATCCTCTTCTTCCGGGCTCCTTCCACCCCATCCTTACGAACAGTCCGCCATCTTGGCCGTCCGCCATCCGCGCCTCGGCCGTCCAACCTCCATAGTCCTTCCGTCTGCTCAGCTCGCTTATCCGACTATCCTCGCCCCTTGTCAGGTCTGCCGACTTGGTTTCCAGCCAGGCGCCACCTGGCCGCTGGTAGACCTCATCGGCGGCGACCATCCGGCGCCTACCCTTGGCCCTCATTTCCACCAATCAGGATGCGCCCTTTGGAAAGTGCCTTACATTATTTAATAAGTCACTTCACCACATAAGCTTTGACGGGTCAGCAAGCGTAATAAAGGGAGTAGGCGTCTATAGTGCTATCCTATGGAACCTGCCCGAGTAGAAAGTGGTCGCAGCTGCTTCGGATTTCACGCCGGGCATAACGGTAAATGAGGCAGAATACCGAGGATTGCTCCTTTGCCTAGATCTGCTGACTGGCCTGACGCAGGGGCGGATCATCATATGCGCTGATTCCAATCTGGTGATCCGGCAAATCACTGGAGAAATAGACTGCAAGGCCGCCCGACTAAGATTTTTGAACGATCGGGTTATGTCCGCCCTGCGGAAATGGCCACAACATGAATTGTTACATGTCAAACGGGAGTGGGACAACAGTGCAGACCATTGGCCATGCGTGATCAGGTCGGCATCACCGTCTTGGATCCGGGTATGTTAGGCGAACTGGCGGAAATGAACAGGCTGCCAGAGATAATCGGACAGGCCGCCAGGTGCGAGGTCCACCTACCCGGATCCAACCGTTTCGGAGAAGAAGAGTATGGTGACCAGGACTGGGGACCAGACATTCAGACCCGGCCGGATCAGGAGGCGCCCTGTAATAACAGGAGATGCCTCTAGGTAGACCTGCAGATGATCGGGCGTGACCAACCGGGGTTAACAGCCAAAGTGAAGGATGGAGTGAGGGACAAAAGAAGCATGGATGGATATATTAAAATGGGAACAAAGAAGGGAAAGGGTTAAAAGAGTCAGGTTTCCCATCGCTATGGACGATTATACATGTTGCGGAGCCGGGACACGTGAAGTCCAGGATGGTCGGAGGGTCGGTTGCGGTATTGATTGCGCAAGGATCTTGCCGGTCGATAGCTTCCAAAGATTCGGAAAGAGAGGTAGTCCTATCTGGAGCACCTAGGCCTGGATACCACGTTCCTCCCTCTGCCGAATCCCCGCTCCTTTGGCTCGCCAGATGGAGCATAAAAGGGGAGAGAAACAGGTCCAGGTCACAAGCATCATCCCTGATGCCCTCCAACACAAACGCACACAAAAGGACCCACGCATCCGAGGCCCGTCAACGCCGATTCTTCCGGGCGGCGAAATACGCTCTGAGAGGTGGATCTTTCGCCGATAGTCCGCGGAGATGAACAGAAAGTGGGTGGATTCCCAGATGGACTGGGCATGGGTCACAGCGAATTTTCGGAACCTCGCGCGGTAGTTGGTGGTCCATGGGTTGGACGGAAGTCCCATATCTGGCATCTCAGTGGCCAAGATCCCCCAAGGCTTAGTATCCATGAGCTTGTCAACCGCACCTGATTTCATCAAATCGGGGCACCAAGTTTCTGTTGGAGGCAACTTGAGAGACGGAGGGAATATCCAGAAAGGTGAACGGGATAAAGAGTGAGCGAGTTGGAAGCTGGAGACATCGGCGAGAGTCAAGTCTTTCAGCTGCTCGACCGGCCAAGGCAGGATGTCGGACCGATACGCCTCACTGAGGAAGCGGCCGCCGGGCAATCACAGAAGCGGAAGCTTGGGGAGAGGCGGCGCAGGAGCCAGAGAGCTCCGCCGGATCTTGGGCTTGGCTGCCGGTCGAACGGGTGGCGTTTGGAACGAGCTCCTGCCGGAGCCGGTGGCCGGGTTCTGGCCGAGGCCTTGGAAGAAGGTTCTCTCAAGTCTTCCAGGCTGAGATGCAACCACTGATCGGGGATGTCGTCCTCATTCTCCTCTGCCTTTTCCTCTGCCATATCTTGCCCCTTCTCCGTTCTTTCCTGATCTGCTTTCCCGTTTTCTGTCTCGGCCGTACTCCTAGAATCTAGGGAATTGCTAACGTTCTCGGGATTGGGGGTGCGAAGTGACGGCGGTGTCGGGAGGCAAGGATGGATTAGCCGGCTCGTATTCTCCGGGGCCGAAACCAGTGGGCGGCGGGGTCTGTAAATCGATGACCTGATCGGGAGCCGGATAAGAAGCTGATCGGCCACCAGGACTCAAGAGGTGACGACGGACATCCGCGCGAGAGCGGGACATCGCAGCACACACCTGCTGATCGTGGTAGTCCTCATCCTCATCGTCATCATCGTACCCGTACTCAGGAGAGGACGGATCTGAACCCGCGTTTGAACCAGAAGGAGAGCCATTTTTGGAGCCAGAGGGGGAGATAGATCCTGAGCCGGATGACGAGATAGCTCCTGAGCCGGATGGCGAGGTAGCACCTGAGCCGGATGGCGAGGCAACTCCTGAGCCGGATGGAGGGTCAGCTTCTGATCCGGATGCCGAGTCAGCTCATGATCTAGACGGCGAGTCAGGTGTAAGACCAGTTTTCGCCGAGGAACCGAGTGGGATACGGCGGCTGCCTCCATTGTGAATGAACTACAATCGCTGTCCGACTCAAGTTCCAGTTCGCTAGCCAAATTGCCCAAATAACATTGGTGCAGGAGGGAGGATTCACTCCTTTTCTCTGTTTTTTTTTTGGGGGGGGGGGGTCGAAGACGGATCGGAACAAGCCAGGGATGGATAAGAGCTGGCCGGACGTTTTCCGGTTTCCGATCCTGCCGAGGCGGACGACGAATCTGAACCAGACAGGGATAGATTAGAGCTGGCCGGACGTTTTCCGGGTTCCGATCCTGCCGAGGCAGACGACTGGGACAGGTTCGGCGGGGAAGTTTTCCATTGATCCACCATCCCCAGGATGGCCAAGATGGCCTCTCGCGCACACGAAGGATCCTGTAGGATGGGGGCGGCCTGGGTCCGAGTCTCCTCGATTCGGTCTTGCAGTTCGCATAACAGGGACTGGAACCGATCCTCTTTATCCAACAGGGCGGTGTAGGCGCGGTCGGCCCGGATCAGCTCATCATAAGCGTCATGATATCTTCCCTGAACCTGGCAAAGCTCGGATCGCAGCCTTTGTTGCCTAGAGGAGGCTTCTTGCACCTGTTGCTCAAGAGAAAAAATATAGCGGAGAGCTTGAGCATGGGATTCTCGCAGGTGGTCCCGGTCATCCCGCGTGGCGTCTAGCTCTTGGGTAACCTGGCGGTACCGGCCACGAAGATGCAACAACTCTTGGGATGCTTCGGAAATCTCGGCGGACTGCCCCTTCAGCTGTTCCAACTCTTGGACTGTGAAGCAACATAGCCATGAAAATTGTAAGCGACCGAGTTACAACATAGGAGTGGGAGAATCACTGAAGTTTTGAGCGGTGAACTAACTCCTGGTTGGCAGCCCGGAGAGGTTCGACGACGTCTGCCAGCGTGCGGAAGCGGGCCCTCTCTTTCGTCAGGATGGCGACCTGGCCTTCGAGATTGGTCACCCGCCGCTGAAGATCACTCGGTTCCAAGGAGGATTTCCGGGCGATAGCTTCATCGGCTCGGCGGTTGGCAGAGGCGAGTTGCTGGACCAAATCCGTTTAGAAGTGTTCCAAGCTATCCACTTGGGCCGTCAGCACCTTTATTCTTTTTCCCAGCCCCGCCACTTCGGAGGTGGAGGCATATGGGGCAGCGGCCTGTTGTAGGGCGTCAGTGAGCTGGCCTACAATGGCCCGAAGACGGGTTACTTCATCCACTGCTTCCTGCTAGCTACGCCTCAGCTCGGAAATTCGAGGCTCCGTGCGATCCAGCATCGCACAGAGAGTCGCGCATCTCTGCGCTAGAATTTCGGAGCCGGCCTGACAGGATCGGAGATCAGCCTGAAGGGAAGATACAGTGTCCCTTAATCTGTCCCGGTCATCGCAGGCCTTACCATGAATGCGGAGCGCCGTGTCAATGTCAGATCGGGAATACGGGATGAATCCGGCGGCCCTGCAATTTCCACTCCGCTGGTAGGCGAGTCATCGTCGACCAGAGTAACTTGACAGATGTTATCCTTGTCGACTTGCAGAACTGGAAATATATCAAGAGAGGGTCAGCACAGACGGATGATACCTCAAGCCGGCTTGAAGACCAGCTTAATGGAAATCGCCAGAAATCGGGCAGAAGACGTACGAAATCGGGGCATGGGTAAGAGAGATCGAAATGACTTGAGTCAGGTGAGGTCGTGCCTCAATCGTTGTGCTGCTGCGACAAGACTCAGGGGCGGCTGTGGTGAAGTGATTTGTGAACTAATTAACGGGCAGGTATGACATACATCTGGACAAGGGTGCCTTCTG
>MIQA02000362.1:0-19907 GCA_001887855.2 Sclerospora graminicola | reverse complement strand
ATTTCTTGTACTTTATCCTAAATTATACAATTAATTGTGCGACCTAAACAAACGTTAACCAGTCAAGTCAGTCAATTGGTACGTCATGCGCTTCCACGACGTCAAGCCACCACTATGTGCAGAGATTTTAGCTGAAATTGATACACTTGGCTTTGATCACATGACGCCTGTGCAAGCATCGACATTACCTTTGTTTCTATCGAATAAAGACGTGTGTGTCGACGCGTGTACAGGTAGTGGCAAGACATTAGCCTTCGTGCTGCCGATTGTGCAATTGCTGAAGACGAAACTCGATGACGGCAGTATCACAGCACCTCGTCATTCCAATGTCACTAAGATCGTGTCTATGATTATTTCACCTACGCGCGAATTAGCGCGGCAGATCTACGAGTGCGCTGAAAAGTTCTTTTCTAGTGCTTTGCCCAAGGTGCAGCTCTTGTTATTTATGGGCGGCACGAGTATAGACGAAGATTTGTCGAAAATTCAAGGAGCTATAAGCAAGTGTTCAGTGGTAATTGGCACGCCAGGAAGAACAGAGGACTTGCTGAACCGCTGCGTTGGATCTAGTATTGAAACGCGCGAATTTGAGATCCTGATTCTAGACGAAGCTGATACATTATTGGACATGGGTTTTGAAGTGAGTCTTACCAAGATTCTGGAGCGTTTACCGAAGCAAAGACGTACTGGATTATTCTCGGCCACGCAGACCCAAGAAGTGAAGGCGCTTGCACGTGCAGGATTGCGAAATCCAGCGACGATTTCCGTACAAGTGTCCAACAAGAAGCAGGTGACGCCAGCAACGCTGCAAAATTATTTCTGTTTGGTTGGTCACGATCAAAGATTGTCGGCGCTACACCACTTTGTGCAGCTAAAGAAGGGAGAAAAGATCATTGTCTTCTTCTCGACGTGTGGGTCAGTGGATTTTTTTGGACGCGTGCTGGGTGAGCTGTTCAAGAGCGTAAACGACTTTTCAGTTGTGCCACTACACGGTAAGATGCCACAGAAGAAGCGAACAAAGAATTATAACCACTTTTCGACTTTAAAGGCTGGCCTTTTGGTGTGCACTGATGTCGTTGCGCGGGGCATTGATTTGCCCGACGTGGACTGGATTGTGCAATATGATCCTCCGCAAGATCCAAACTTTTTCGTGCATCGTGTGGGACGAACAGCCCGAGCTGGACGTTCTGGTTGCGCTCTTTCCTTTCTATCTACAAACGAAAGATGCGTACGTGAACTTTCTAAAGATTCGTAAGTTCCATGCGAAGAGATGAAGCTTCCCCTGACACGATGGAGAGACGTGTTGCCCAAAGTGAAATCGCTCATTCTGGAAGATCGTGATCTGCTTGAAAAAGGTACAAAAGCGTTCATAGCGTTTGTGCGATCATACAAAGAGCACCAGTGCCAGTTCATATTCCGATTTAAGGAACTTGATTTGGGAGCTGTAGCACGTGGATTTTGTCTCCTGCAACTTCCTAAGATCAATGAACTGCGTAAGGTGCGCATTGATTTCGAAAAAGCTGACGTCAAGACTGCTGACATTAAGTTTAAGGACAAGGCACGGGAAAAGGAGCGGCAAAAGAAACTGATTGCTATTGCAAAGGAGAATGATGCACGTGACAAGAAAAAAACCGAAATGGGCGAAAAAAAACGGAAACGGATACTAATGGAAGAAAACCAAAAGCAGCCACGTCGTCGAGAGAAAAAGAAAGGTTTGCATCAGCAGATTGTGGAGGAATGGGACGAGTTAGCTGAAGAAGAGAAGCTGTACAAGAAGTTAAAAAAGGGCAAGATTACTGAGGAGGAATACGAAAAGTCGTTGCTAGGCAAAGCACCTGATTCTGACGATGGATCTGATGATGACGAAAATGGTGGCAAAAAGAAGAAAACTGCGCAAGAGAAAATTAAGGAGCGATTCAAAAAGAAGGAACCGATTGTCAAGAAGACAGCAGAGCAGAAGCGGGAGGCAGCCAAGCGTGAAGAACGCATTCGGAAGCGGAAAAAAGCTCAACACCTTCAACGTGCACGACAAAGAGCACAATACCGTGCCCGGCGCTAGTCACAATTATTTAGGAAGGATGATGAATGATACTGATCCTGCAATGTCAAGCTCAGTAGCCACCAAAAAATATGGCTTCAATGCATGAGCTGGAGACGTATGAAATTGTACTTTGTGGGGAAGCTTCCTTACCAAACTACCCTAATCTTGACTCCTTAGGAGTAAACCGCTTTAGAGACTTTGACTACCGGTACCGCAACCTTAACCTTTTATAAAACGCAAACCATACAAAATTACATAGCAATTATTTATGGCGGACAAGCTCACCAAGCGCCTAGACGGCTTCGACCAGGCCACAGTCTGGCACGAGTTCACTCCGCTGGCCCTGAAGCACAATGCTATCAACTTGGGACAGGGCTTCCCAGATTGGCGCTGTGAGGACTTTGTCAAGCAAGCGGCCAAAGATGCGTTGGACGCCGATTTTAATCAATACGCGCGTCCTCAGGGCCACAAGAAGCTTGTGGAAGTGCTAGCCAAGAAATACTCCAAGGAATTCAAGCGCGAGATTAATTGGACAAATGAAGTTGCAGTGGGCGTTGGTGCTACCGAGACCATCTACGCCGCTCTAAATGCCTTTGTGCAGTCCGAAGACGAGGTGATTGTGTTTGAGCCTGCCTTTGACATCTACACTTCTCAGGTTCAAATGGCTGGGGGTACCTGTTGTTATGTACCGCTACATGTGCGCACTAACGACCAAGCGGGTACTAAAGAGTTTTACATTGATGAACCAACTTTGGCGCGAGCTTTTTCATCAAAGACCCGTGCGGTGCTTCTTAATAATCCGCACAACCCGACGGGTAAGGTGTTTACGGAGAACGAACTTGAACTTATTGCCAAGTATGTGCGTCTTAACCCGCGCGTAATCATCATTTCGGACGAAGTATATGAGCACATTGTGTTCGATGGTAAGAAACATGTACGGATCGCGAACATGGACGGCATGTGGGAGCGCACGCTGACGGTTTCGAGCGCTGGGAAAACCTTTTCTGTGACGGGATGGAAGGTAGGCTGGGCTATCGGTCCTAGCAATTTGATTCAGGGTATCTGTCTTGCCAATACCTGGATTCAGTTTAGCGTCGCAACACCTTTCCAGGAGGCCGTCGCGAACATGTTGGAACTCGCGGAAAAGCCTTACAAGGGATTTGAGACCTTTTATGCTTTTGTTGCAGACCAGTACAGGCAACAGCGTGACCGTCTTCTACGCGCATTGGTGGATGTGAAAATCGTCCCGATCCTGCTGAGTGGTGGTATCTTTCTTTACTCGGACATTTCGGCCGTCAAAGTACCCGAAAGCTTTATGCAGCCGAAATTGCCATAAGACTGGGCGTTCTGTCACTGGCTCACCATCACCAAGGGAGTGACTGCGATCCCGACGACTGCATTTTTCAGTCCTGAAAATAAGGCAGAAGGCAGCCAATGGGCGCGTTTTGCGTATTGTAAGACCGATGAGGCGATTAAAGAGGCCATCAGACGCCTCGCCAAAATTCATGAGTCGTATTAGCACTTTTCTATTCACACGCGCGCGGTACGCACATTATGAAGCGGATTTACGACCATAATTGAAGGCTACCCATATTAATAATGTTTAGCTTAAACATTACCTTCAATCTCTCGGAACAAGCAAACAAATGATGAGCTTTTTTCGCCATCAACATTTATTTTTGAAACTGATGTCCAAGATCACCGGAACCTGGATTACAAAGTGGTCAGGAACAGATTAGGTATCAATTCTTTTGAAATAGCTCAAGGATGGACCTACGGCTGTAATGATGTGTACAATATTCCTCTTATGGAGCGAACTTATTCGGTTCAGTACCAAGGACCACAAAGGGATAAACATGCACATTGGCAATTTTGCATGACAAATTGTGACAAGAAGTTGCTCGTAAATGCAGCACTTCGTCTTTCAGCGCTGCAGGGACTCTTCTTAGAGGCTAAAAAGCTAGAAGATGATGCATTTGTTGGGCTTACGAAAACCGCTGGCTCTACGAGACCTCCATCATAATCACAACAATGTGTCGTTCAAAACCCTTGGAGCAATCTACCGTGGCGTGCTCAATCTGGAACGGCTTGGGTTATCATATAATATGCGAAACCGTGACCCAGCAATACATGTCTAGCTTCTCCGGTGGTTGGATCGACGACGGGCTCGAAGTTTACTGGTCGCGCTGGTCGACAACAAGACACTCACGTATTTTAAATGTATGCTCACAATGTTTTCGACGTTGGTTTTGATGATGTCCTGGGTTCATGAAATCCTCCATCACGCACCTAAAAGCAAAATATATCTATTTGAAACGAGCTGGTGTATCTGCTCGGCTGTTTGACGCTCACGTCTATATCGCTTGTTAGACATGAGTTGAATTGTTGTGGTGTACCGCATTCTAAGTCCACTGATAACACGGGCTCAAGTGAGGCCATTCACGAATACTTAAGTAAAAATGAAATAGCGCTGGACGTTCTTAAGATGATAGCAGACATCTTATCGAAGCTTCATCAGGGAGACGCAAGTCGATAGCATGCGTTCTGCGGACAGTACAAATGGACGAGATGGAGTGGATGACCCGCCAAAGAAAGCGCCAACGAGTTTATACATCTGACCAGGACGAACGCTCTTCATTTTCGGAGTGCAATAGCATCGTACCGATCGTAGAGCAGCGTCTGCTCAATAATAACTTTACTTTTTTCTACGGTATCGCCGTGAATGCACAACGCTAATTAAGTCGATCCAATGCCGCGTAGGAAGCAACAAGTGGATGGTTAGCCAATACATCAACGAAAAAATTATGATAGCAACCAGTGCCATGTCTTTCCTCTACGAGGGGCCAATTGAATAGGTACCTACGGTAACCCTAATAGCTACGGATACAGTGTCATGCAGATCAGCTTGAAAATAATGATTCGTTTCAAAGGAGTTCGGTTCGTACTCGCCACGGTACTGCTCATGACGAGCAGTACAGCGTTCGCCGATATATGCAGTCTTGTCACCAAGACCTACTCTGATTGTCAGCTATCCGCAATGTGCTCCCATTGCGTTACAACTTCAGTATGTTTTTTGTCGTACTGGTAGACTTGATTGTTTATCCAATCTCTCTATCCTTAACAGGGATGCAAGTATAATCAAGAGGACGGCACGTGCATCTCTGTGTCAGCAGCGTCCAATCTGTCGTCGGCAATTACCTTCTGCACGTCGAATGACAGTGTTTGTGCCTCGTGCACCACAAGCTCCTCCAAACAATTGTGCACTGGTGAGGACGGATCGTGCATGTGCTTGTCCCTCTGTGACGTCGTGTCCTCGGACAATTGTACCACCGAAGTGACCGATTCAAGCTCAAACAACAGCCAAGGTTTCAGCATGGTATATGCGGCAGTGGCGTTTGGTGGACTTTGTATTGTGATTGTGCTGTTTGTCCAGCGCAAATGTACAGAGAACAACCGTTATGTTCAACAAGTAGGGGAGACAACACAGCAGCAGCGCCGCCAAGAGGTCGAGAGATACCGTCAGAGACGACCTGAACTCGCGCTAAACTTAGAATCGTGGCGTGATCATGTGACACTGCATAAATCTCAACTAGCCAAGGTTGAGCTCGAGCCATGCTTCTACCTCATGATGGAAGGCGAGAAGAAAAATAGTAGTCCGTGGAACAGCGGCTCTATACGAGAGGTGAATATTGCGAATGACGCATTCCACTCTCCGATTTCTAGTGGAATATCGGATCCCATGTCGTTTCAAGGATCCTGGCCGATGGCTGCACCTTATGCAGCCATGCGAGAGGAATACCCGAGCAATACTACGACAGATGGCTCAGATAGCGGATCTGAGATTGCGCCTATCGCTGATAAAGACGAGGAGAAGTCTGAGGTTGTCATTAATGGCGAGCGCTGCACTGGTAGAAGGTAGCTACCGCCAACTTTTTTTATGAGATTGCGTATATCTTTATTGCCGCGGTAGTTGCGAATTGATATCGAAGCAGCACAGGAATGCCTAAGCTATCGGTAGCAATACGTGTAACGTTAATTTAAAATTGTCTATAGCTAAATTGTTCGTTGCAGCTTTGTATTTTTCACTGAAGGAAAGTGGGGGAAACAAAGCTGTGTTTACTAACTTAAACCATTCGAAAAGGCAAGGAAACAGTCCCGATTTTGTCAAGTAGACCCCCTAACAAGCCAAGTTAGGAGGATCTGGACTACCCCGCGAAGAGTACTTAAGTACCTAGCCTAATTAATGAACCCGACGGGCACCAGCCCAGAGGTGGAAACCGTTCCCCCGGATAAGGATCCCGGGGGAGAGTTGAATCTCAGTAACGCACAAGCAGACAATAACGAGCTAGTGATAGATGAGATAGTGCAGGAATCGCAAATAAGCGAAGGGGAGGTGCTTGAAATGTCGTGCGACCAGGTAAATACCGGGTTGGAACACGATAGTAGTGAGAACGTGAGCAGCGGGGAGCCGGACACGGATAACCCCATGCCGGAACACCACACAGAATCAGCACCAAGTACTGAGTCGGATGTTAAGATGGAACAGCCCGCGGATGCAGAGGAAACACCGCCAGAGGCAGGGCTGCAAAGTATAAGCACGAGTTCGGAGGAGAAGGAACAAGAGGCAAAGCAGCCCGGACTACTACAAGGTAATGCAACCAACGGGGTAAAAAGTCGCTCAAATACACCCGATGAGTTGGCAGCGGCGTTGAAACAGGTGCTAGCTGATGCTTCACAGCGGAAACCAAGACAACAAACGTGGCTAGACCTAACCCAGGAGTTGTTCAAAGCGGTATATAAACACCCGAAGAAGAGAGAAGGAGGTAGTGGAAAGAAATCAGATAAGTGGCCTATACTATCGAAGGTTGAACAAGAACGACTAATCGATTTATTCGAGCTACTTGTAGTGACACACCAGCTGAACTGGCTCGTGTGGAAGCAGAAGGCAGTGGATGCGTGTTTCATAGCACGGAAATCCAACCAACCCCTGGAGACAACACTATCGAAACTGATCGGCACGTGCCAAGTGGAGGTAGCAGTGAAAGGGCAAAATGTACTGCAAGGTTGGCTGTCCAAGGTAACAGGAGACGTTAAGAAACCAAAGCTCGAAAAGATAAGTCAAGGGGATTTTAAGTTTAATCCTAACGTGTATTCAAAAGATCAGGTGGAAGCTTTAATAAGAGTGTGCAGGAAAGAGTGGCAGGGTCGGAAGGGCAAAAACTTTAGAGACGGCAGTGCAGAAGAGTGGATGATTGTACAAGGCCTTGCGGAAGGTACAATATTAACGCGCACCCTACCTCAGTTTTGCGTCAAATAATGACGTCGGAAGATCGGCTACGACTTATGATTACAATCAGAGTGCAAGTTGAAGGGTGTCTAACAATGGATATGACAGGGGAAGGGCGCATAAAAAAGGCGTTCCAAAGCACAAAAAGCATCCAAGAAAGCATTGCGACAGCAGCGACAGCGAGGGGTTTGGAAAACAAACGATTATGGGAAATGTTAGCGGAAGTTAAAGCGATTCGTTATTCTCCGTCCCAGCATAGTTTGGCATTTGCATTCCTGACGAGAGCAGTAGCGAAGCGTTTCGCTGATATACAAGTACCGTATCACAAGTCAGTTCACAGGCTATGGAACGTGCATGTACAGGAGCCAACAGACAAACCGATCTGGGATCGTCAGGAGCTTGGAGGAAGTAATAGTGGTGGGTTTAACTCGGACTACGCAATCACGGTGCGCAACATCACAAGTAATATCGATATCATGAAGTTTCACGGATTCTTGAAATCGAACATTCCACTGGAATTCTTTTTTGAAGAGTTGGATCAGGGGGGCCCGTTGTCTGCGACTTCACTGGACTGGAGTATAGTGGTAGAAGCAGGAGGTTGTCCGAAGGCTTTAAAGGAGGTACGTCGAATCATATGGTGTGGGTCGACATTAACTCTTGAACACCCAAGTTCACGAGGGAATAGGCACTGTCTGCGGTGTGGTGAGACCGGACACCAAATTAGGGGCTGTACCATGACGCAGCACAAATTAGTCACGGAACACTGCATTGTGGTGACGGTAGAGGAGGTTGAGGCACTGGAAGTGCCAGAGCCGACTTTCACCAGTATGGATGCTTTACGGACAGAGGTGCGTACTAATTGTATAGCACATGATGAGAAACGGGGCAAGAAAAGCAGCACCGACAAGGAACAATGTATCGACCAAAAGGAGACAGAGGCTAACGAGCCGAAAACCGGGGAGACCCCGGTGCGAGATGAGGAGGAGCCAGTCCAAGCAAAATCTGGAAATGTCAAGAGCGTCCAAGACGGGAAGGCTCAAAGTTCGAGTTCGAATGAATGGACCACAGTCTCGCGGGCTACAAAAGGACCACAAAAGAGAAAAGAAGGGGAAACCATAGGTATGCATATGCGAAATAATCTGAGTCAGGAAAAAAAAAGCCGCAGCAAAAGAGGCAATTGAAGTAGGTAAGGTAGATGAAACGGTAAGTAGGAATAATCAACTTCACTCCAAGGACGTGAATGAGGTCGAGAAGAGCAAAGATGACGAAACTGAGGACCAACCAGAGAAAGAGCCTTTAAGTACGGATGGACCAATACGGCCACAACAGCCAGAACACACTGGAAAATCCAAGCAAGGAAGATCGACGCCGAGAGATAGACAACGCGAAAATACGCAACTACTCATCGAGGAGGCACAAACGAAGAAGCGATTGGCGGAAATTCAACAAGTAATTACCGCAAAGGAAGGAGCAGTAGACCTGTTCCCATGGAAACAGTACCAACCAGAGCCTGAAACGGAATTGGCCTTGACGGATGCCTTAATAGCGATGGGATTACAGAGTGTCCCAACGCCGCCAACAGGTAATTGCCAGGTATATGGAATAGTACAAGCACTATACAACTCTGCAATGGTACAATGGCCGGAGCAACTGGAATCAGCAGCGAGAGCGTTAAAAAAGGGGTGCACGGCGAGAGGGTTGATGGACTTTGCGCAGAAATTCCCGGCCGGGCTCAGGAAGCAGACGTTGCGGAGTTTAGGTAGGGGATATGACCGAATTTCGGCGAAACAGTCGGAGATCGCGTTCAAGGAATACCTAGAGGAATTCGCGGCGAGCTCATCAGGATTAGATGACACGGTAAGTAGGACGGCTTGGGGAAGTAATGATACTTTGTCATGTATAGGCACGCTCTTACAACGTGAAATCATAGTCCTAAGTCGGGACCCAACCAATCAAAAAGTTGGAGCCATTCGGTATATTCCAGAAACTCGAGTGCACCAACGGAAACAGTATGCGACGTGTGGTGAATTTCCTATCACCCTAAGCAGTTGCGTCCAAATAGTGCGAACAAAAAAGGAAGCGGCCACAATAGATGAGGCTGATCTACCACTGATGCTTCATTATGAAAATGAACACTACCATGCTTACATTCACGGATGGAGGGGGAGTCCGCCACACAAGGATGAAACGAGGGCGTCCCAAGATGTGGAGATGGTAGATGACGAACAAGGGGAAGACAATAAAAGGGAGGACGAAAGAGCATTGGTTGTAGTGGAGGACGAGAAGGGCCAGTTGGCAGAACGGGACACGGATGAAAGGCACAGACACGATGCGTATAAAGAAGTAAGATATGTCTACCACGCGCAGGTAGACAGATTGTTCGGGATTGGCGGGAAGATGGCACGATCCCTGATTAGGTTTATCGTGGATACGGTGTCATACCTACCGATAGACGATCAACGCCGGTTACTACAAGTAGACCTAACAGACACAGCAGAGAGAAATTTCTTAGCGGACACGCTGGCAGTGGACCAACAGGTACTGTTAAATTGGTTTAATTTTACAAATAATGTCCTAATGCTAGAAGGAGGTTCGGCGTCTGGAGACGAAGAGATGTATACTTCAAGTCAAGACTCGGAATATTTGCCACCAGGACGGCATCAACACGGAATTAAAGCTCTAACTAATGGGGAAGGGGCTGGGCACGGTGCACAGGAAGAACGGATTACAGATGCAGAGAAGGAACGGCCGCTCAAGAAGAGAGCTCTAACTGAATCCTATGAGCAAGAAATCACCCAGACGGTTGGGGCAGATACACCGGTGGCAAGGGAGCTAATTGATGACTTCATGGGAGCTGACGATGGCGACGGCAGGACAGTTGAGGCAGCATCGGCGAAATCCTGGGCGAAAGTGTGGAACTCAATGGCGTCTATTTGGGAGAGCAAACATGGGGGCACGTTTCCTAAAGTGGATGCATCGCCATTGACCTGGATACGTGCAGTTCAAACAGATGGAGCTGCCATCATTCAACTGTTATCAACCTTTTCGCATCCCTACAAGTTACTGGAAAGGTTTGATGACGATACACTTGTGGAAATTACTAAGCCATGGTATAGGGAATGCTGGGAACGTCTCATAAAAGAAGGGCAGCAGCGGAAGACTGAAGGACTAAAGCCTGGCGATTTCATGCAATGGGAGCAACAAGTGGCAAGCGTACCGGATGAATCGCAAAGAGATGCCATACGTCACAGCGGGCAGGCATGGAGGCGGCTTAGAAAACACAAGCATGGGGGCGATCCGCTCTGGAAGTTGTGTGATCCACACAAAAAGAATTCATTTGTCAAGATATCTATGTGTGCGCATATCTATGGAGCGCAGATAGCGGCGCTCATCGGAGAAGACCTATTACCGGGAGATGACATATGGGTAAAATTACGGCGCCAGGAGGTAAGTACACAGCAGTCTCCCGGCTTCAAGGTGCTAATACGTCGGCTATTAAAAGATGACAAAAAAATTTGGAAGGAGATTGATTGTTATCTTAAGTCACAGAGTGCAGGTAGTCAAGATCGACCGGGTCAAGGGGGTACGATAAATTCTCCAGGCACCCAGGATCACCCGCTACTGTTGTACTAAGGGCAACGCACAGGGTGACAAAGAAATCCAACAATTGATGGACACAATGGATGCGTATAGTAAAGAGAAGACAGTAGAGGTCTGGGAATGGACCTCACACACACAAGCTTTCGATAGCCGGGCCAGAACGTTTTCTATCATTTCCCAGAATGTACGGGGATTTCCAAAGGCAACGAGAAGCACGTGGTTACAGGGATGGAGAATGCTACCGGCCAAAAAAAGACCGGTATGCATTCTATTACAGGAGACGCATATTACGTCTCGAGCAGAAGCGGCAGAACTAGCAACACTGTGGGAACGTATATGGGGATATAGGCACCCCTGTCGTCGACTGTCTCATTGGAGTATTAGCGAGAAAAGAAAGGGAGGAGTCGGGATACTGATTTTTCCGGAAGCGGCAGAGAATATGCGAGAGTGGAACGCGGCGCTCTGGACACCGAGGGAGATAGGGGTGGAATACGGAAGCTGGAAGATCTTGAATATTTATGCTCCTTCAGATGTTCCTACTAACCGGACATATTTTTTTCTAGGACTACAGAAATGGAAACTTAAAGACGAATCCAAGGTAATACTGGCCGGGGACTTTAACTGCGTTGAATCACCGATGCTTGACAGAAGAGGCAATCCTGGAACAGAGTTCAGCTGGAAGACTGAATGTCCTGAACTCTCCCGTATTATTGATTCATGTGACTTGATGGATGCGTCAACAGCTCAGTACTCAACTTGGGATTTGGAGAACTCGCACGTGCCACCAGATTTCACGTACTGGCGAGGAGAAAGCGCAAGCAGGATTGATTGCTTCTACATATCTGCAGCTCATTATGGTTGGATCCAAGAGGTGGTGGTACTACACCCGGTCGGGTTAACGGATCACGAGCAAGTGGAGCTTATATACTTTCCGAGCCTAGGGGGAAGTTTAAGGACATAGCAGCGCCACACAGAGTGCAATATCCCATTAAAAGAAGGGGTGGGAGAAATCTAAAGGACGAGATAATAGACCAGCAAGAGCAGACAAGGCAGGTGGCGACAGTTACAGCTGGAACGTGGGACAAGTTCATACAGACGTGGATCAAAGCGATTTCGACGATAAGAAAGAGGGAGGCTCAAAGACGGCGGAGAAAAGCGCGAGCTATAAACCAAGGCCTCTACGGTAAAGTACAGAGAGGAAACAGATGGGGCTTATACACCACAATGAATTAATTCGAGCATTGCGGTGGAGAAAAGGGCTGAAGTTGCGTAGATCTGTGGACGGAGTACGTTGGTTATTTCGCAGAACAGCGATATGGGAGCGTAATCATCGTGTTTCAACGATACATGTGGACAACGACCCTGGGAAACTACCAGAGATGAGTATACCGGATAAATTTGCACTGGTGTGGAAGCAAATCCTGGGAAAGAGTCATCGTGTGGTAAGTAGGAAGTCGTTGCGGTCTAACCTAAACAAATTTGTTCATTTTGATGAGGTGGAGAAGGTAACGGCTCAAGAAAACGACTTATTAATGGCGCCTATATTGGAGGAAGAAATCATGGGAGCAATTAAGAAGTTGGAACGTAGAAAGGCACGGCCTCAACAACGACTTTTACAAAGTCTTTCGGGATGAGCTCTTGGAGGATCTACTAGGGGTATACAATGACATCATGAAAGGTGGTATACCGCCCACCTCTTTCAAGGAAGCAATCGTAATCCCGCTGCAAAAAGGCGAGCTCCCGATGCTATGACTACCGACCAATTTCGCTCCTTCAGACAAGCTATAAGATTTTAGCGAAGATCTTGGCGCAGAGACTACAAAGTTTTCTTGGAAAGTTGATTGGGGATTCACAACAAGGGTTTGTGAGAGGACGTAGAATGGATCGCTCAGTGGTGATTATGCTGAATATTTTGCAAGGAGCTCGACAGGAAATGGATTCATCACCTGATGACAGCCCAGGAGTCCTGTTACTCGACTTTGCTAAGGCGTACGATACTATTGATCGTGAGTATCTCATGATCGTGTTGGAAAAGTTTGGTTTTTCGAGTGGATTTATTGCTCTGATGAGAACGCTGCACGATGAGACGACGGCGCGATTTCTCGTCAATGGAATGTTATCGGAAGCGATGGAAGTCAAGTCCGGTATTAGACAAGGCTGCCCATTGGCTCCTCTGCTTTTTATTTTAGCAGTGGAACCCTTGGGCCTAGCGATGAATCAACTTAAGGATATGCAAGGGATCAACATAAGAAGTAGCGACGGTATTGTTTACGAGCACAAATTTTCGGCGTTCGTGGATGATTCCACGATTTTCTTCAGACACGGATCTCAAGCGAAGGTGGCGTTAGAGGTAGTGCGGCAGTTCGGCGATTTGTCAGGGTTGAAAGTTCAACCTGCCAAATGTAAAGTGATATTTCTGGACAGTAAACCGGTATGTCAAAATTGGAAGAACATACCGGTATTACAAGAAGGTGAGACAACCCGGTATCTGGGGTACCAGATTGGGATTGGGGACACAAAGAGAAATAACTGGGAAGATAGGATCAGGGCGATACAAAGACGGTTACTCACAGCGGCACAGTGTGTAACGTCAGTGCTTGAGCGCGTGACACTATTCAATGCGATTGCTATACCAGCAATTCTGTTTACGGCGAAGTTGTATGCGCCGCCACATGATGTACTACTCCGGTTGATTCATATGCAGAAACGCTTCATATGGCGGCAACAACTGACAGATGAACCGAGCAGACATAAGATGTCTCCAGCCCTGTTGTACACGCCAAGATCGGTAGGGGGTTTAGGACTCATCTCCATTCCCATAGCTATTCACATATTACGGGTAAAAGAAGCGACATGCTGGCTCCTGGAGCTCGTGGATAAGTACGCACAGGCGTGGAGGAATTGGGGAGGTTTATTTGAGGCGCATTCTGGGAAAGCTGTACTAACACCAGCGGAGAGACGTATTGCACCTTTACAGAGAGTAGCGTGGTCGACTCAAAAGAGAACGAAGGAACAGCTGAGCCAAATGCTAGGCCCGGAGAAGCAAGACATTGAGAGGATTCACAGGTACGTACAGCATTGGATGCCATTAATTTTAACAGGTTGTGACACTCAGGGATTACTCCCGAGCAAGGCGGTACTACAAGGACAGGAAATCACAGTTACAGTTGATATTGACGCCTGTGGCTGGCACGAATGTATGCCAAAACATATCCAAGCATTCTGGGGAACGTATATTTGGGCGGAAAACCCGTGGATTCGGGAAGTCTCTGGGTTTGCAGTGCCAGGAATCAAATACGACCGTATACCGAGACACTCCATCCAGGAGCTAAACATAAAACGGGTCAGCCAATCTGAGTTCCTATGGAAAGTACAAGCGGATACTAAGGGGCACACAGGTGCGAAAACTCTACGCTGGCTGGCAATAATTATTCTGTGTTCGCCACGGGTAGGAATTGGGGAGATGATAGGTCGACCACCGCCGATCGCAGTTTGGAATCCTGAAAGATCACTAGCGAAAGTCAAGTGGCATCGGGAGGCACCACACATTATTTGCGGTATTCGCTCGGACACGGGCCAAGAGGTGCGGTTTCAACAGCAACAGGATGGACTGTACTGGGTAAACATTGACGAGGACAAGACTGAACAGCATCCAGTTAAAGAAGGGAGGGTGGTCTTTGAGGCTAACCCACTTTTGCATGCGGTGCCGTGGACGGTACAAGAGAAAACCCAGAGTCAGGCGGTGGGCTTTCGATTGAGGCGTTCGTTCAAGACACTTTACAAAAGCTATGTAGCGAGACCATTGCGGAGAATAGTGGATAAGTGGACAGCGAAATGTGCGAAGGACCGAGTGGCTTTCGATTGGCTTGAACAACCACCTGAAGGACTTTGGAATCACGGACACATGTTAACAGACTATCAGACTTGGACAATATATCGAGCGGCAACAATGCAGTTGAACGTCTTCTATGACGGTTATGAATCGGCGCGGCGGTGTGCAATTGACTCAGAGTGCACAGCGTCGGGGAAAGGGGTATCACACATTGTGTGGGGGTGCCGAAGAGCCCAGGATTTCTGGGCACGCCTTATCAGTCATTGGTGTGGTAACAGAATCGCAGTATCCCGGTTGGAAACGTTTCAAAGACATTGTATGTCTAGAACCCCGCCGCCTATAGGGAGATCTATCTTGAAAGAACTAGTGGAACGTTGTGGAGACCAAGCACAGGAATGCGCGAACAGTTTCCAACGCATCTGGTGGGGGATTTGTTCCATTGGAATCCACTTTCGTAAATCTTGTTCATGTCTCACTATCGCTTCCCTCTTGTAGGTCGATCGCTCTCATGTGTACAGGGATAATTCTTGAGTAATATATATATGTATATGCATTCGTTTCTTCCAAACCAGTCCAACCGCCCTGATCTCCACTTGCCCGATCATCATATTTGCTGATCAGTCACAATGTGTCAACCCAGGCTATTGAGATTCCTGGCTACCCTCTTCGTGGGTTTGCATCACTTCAAATCGATTCCTTCTCACCCGATCACGTTCGAATTCCCTCAGTAACGCTCCACAGTTCAGATCACGCTCATCTATCCATTCGGGATCGTCATAACCCTTCCAACGAACCAAATATTCACGGTGGGTCCGGCCAAAACGGGCCTTCTTGCCTGATCGGGTATCTAAAACCTTCTCCACCTCGAATTCGTTCGGGTCCAACTTTCTTTCCCAACTATCCTCAGGTAAGAGAGCCTCGTCGAAATCAAACCTTGCCTGATCGTCACATGACAACCTAGTTTTAGGCCGATCAGGGTATTCTCGGACCAGTTTTAACTTCGACAAGTGAACAATCGGGAAAATTCCATAATCAGTACCCGTGGTAATCAGTCGAGCGGCATGATCACCGATTAGTTCGGCTACACGGAACGGTCCATGCCACAAATGTGCTAACTTCTTGGCATATCCTTCTTTCACGCGATCCAAGTAAAGCCAAACTCTTGATCCTGGCCCGATATTATGCGAATCGGCCTGATCATTGTTCCGATCAGCTCTTTCTTGGATGGCCCTTCGCAACCGTTCGTTGACTTGTTCCTGCGCATGTTGGTAGTGACGTTGGAGTCCCATACGCCATCGACGACCTTCGCGATCTCGACCTCGTGTGCAACCAACAGGGATCACCGACTCGATGGTAGATCGGGGGTCCCAACCATATGCCAGATAGAATGGGGTATCTCCCCTGATCCGATCAAACGAGGAATTCAAAGCAAACACCAGTCTCTCCGCATATTCATCCCAATCTTGTTGCGCGGAGCCTGCGACATACATCTTAATAGCCCTGGTCAACGTTTGTACCATCCGCTCGGCTTTACCATTCGCCTGTGGACGGTACGCCATGGTCGCGCTCTGTTTCTGGCCAAGCATCTGATTAAAAGATCGGAACACTTCGGCCATAAAACCTGGTTCACGATCATGCCTGATCACTTCACTGGCTCCAAACCGTCGAAAAACACATTCTTCGTAACTGCAAGCAACTTGTTGAGCCGTTCGTGTAGATCCCGCCTTCGCGATCACCAATCCCGTGAACAGATCAGTCCAGATCAGCAACTCGGTATTGCCCTTGAACGATTTTGGGAGGGACGGTATGTGATCCATCGCGATCACTTGGAAAGGGTAGGTCGCCTGGATATTCCCAGGTGATCTCCCCCGGATATTCGGCATACCTTTTCCAGTTTCGCAATCCGTACATGTCCCAACAAACTTTTGTATACTTCGATATAATCCTCTCCAATGGAAATGTTTACGGATCCTGTGGTACGTTCGTCCTACGCCCTGGTGGCCACCCTCCAAACTAACATGATAATGGTGTAAGATATCAGCTTGTAAAGTCTCCGGGATCACGAGTCTGGCCGATCGGTCCAAATCCGCATCGGCCTGATCAGCTGATACATAATAAAACAATAGATCATTTTCGTCGATCTCGTAGTTAGACGCGATCTTGGCACAATCTTTTGCCTCGCTCTGGCTCAGCTTCTCCAGATCACCCTTTAGAAACGCCTTCAAATCACCGATCCATTTTTCCTCGTCTTGATCCTTGAGAATTCTTTCGATCCGCATCTCTTGTACTATTTCCTCTGTCAGGCTTCCGCGAGAGGGTGATCTGTTGGGTGGTGATCTGGTTCGTGATATCGTCGTGATCAAGATCTGGGCTGCTTCCTTTTCATTTTCCACACGGATCAGCTCCGGCAGCCTATTGATCTCCACCAGTTCTTCCAACAACGCTTGATCAGTGATTATCGATCCGGCCTGATCACGCATAGCCATAGTTGCTAAGTGATCTGCACTCCGATTCCAATCACGTTTCACATGCAAAAGATCATGTCTTGCCACCCACGTAAAGCTTTCATAACGCGATCATTCAGTAGTTTCAAACGCGGCGCCTTACAGTCGATCTCTCCAGTGATCTGCCGAATCACCAGGTTTGAATCTCCACATATAATTACTCTTCCAATCTTTTGCTCTTGCAAGAGATCCAAACCTAGCAACAGACCACGATATTCAGCCTCATTGACCGTGATACCTGGAGTATAATCTGAACCGGCTGATATAACAGTCCACTCTGGCAGTTTCCATAGCAACGCGTTATACGCCCCTACACCTTTCTTCACACTCGCTGATCCGTCGAAGCTTACAACGATCAGATCTTCTTCTGAGCCGACGATTGGTGGGGGTATAGTGATCGATTCACGTGGTTGCTTCCGAGGAGCGACCTCAATCAGGGCTTCATCGACTTCTGATCGGGGCGTGATGCTGGCCGCCAGCGTCCCAAGTATTTCTTCTTCGCCCTTGGTGCACTTAATGATCTCCAAAGTCCACTGAGATAGCACCGCTGCCCATCGCCCCAGTCTTCCGTCTAAACCATTCGCGGATAGTTACCACGCCAGACTAGATCGTTTGGATAATACCTTGATTGATCTAGTTACCAGCATAGAGTAGCAAACATCCAACACACGTAATAACGCTTGCACTTCCTTATCCACAATGCCATAGTTAACTTCATTCGGTTTCAATGTTCGGCTTGTGAACGTCACCGGGCAATAAACCCCATCGTGATCTTGGACCAGTGCGGCCGATATTGCCCATTTACTGGCATATAAGATCACCACGGGAATCTTCTCCGGATCGAAGTGTTTCAGTATCGGCGTCGAGATCATCTTCGCCTTTAACATACTGAAGGCTACCATAGCGCGATTCATGTGATCTTCTGACCCTGGCACAGTTCGATCAGTTGGCGATCCAATCTCGAGATCTGCTTCAGTAGCTTCAACTTCGTGATCAGTCCCAATTGGTGATCCTCCCATCCGATCACGTTCTCTCAGGCCATGATAATCAACTTCCTTCAATTCATAAAGTATAGCGGCGTAGATCGAGAAGTCCTCGATAAATCTGCTATAATAATTCAATGATCCGAGGAAGGATTGCATGGCCTTCAAAGATCGGGGAAAAGGTAAGTTGCTGAGAGCGGCTAGATCTTTCGGATTTGCTTCCCAGCCTTGGATCGATACGTTATGGCCGAGGTAAGCGACCTTGGGTTGACCCCAGAAACTCTTGACCACACTGATCGACAAATTCCAACGCTCGCAGGTGTCTAGGAGTCGTTCGACCTTATCGCATAGCATATCCCAGGATGTTGCCGTGACCAAGATATCATCTATATATAATCGCCTTCCCAATACTGATCGGCCCTGATCTTGGTCTGGCTCACCTTCCGTAAACACATCATGTAGATCAGTGGCTTCCCGATCAGCACTGATCTGGAAATACCCACAGAGAGCGTTGTCGATCAGCCTCTGGTAGATCTGTGGGGCATTCTTTAATCCAAACGGCATCCGATTCCATTCAAAAAGCCCAAAAGGTGTAACGAAAGCCGAGATCTCTCGAGCGCGATCAGTCATCGAAACCACCAGAAACCACTAGCCATATCCAACGAACAAAACCATAAAACTTTATCCAGATCTTCTAATAAGTCATTGATCAGGGGCATCGGGTAGACCATCAACTTCGTGAGGCGGTTCACCATTCTGTAGTCGATACACAATCGAATATCAACCCCATTCTTCTTAATCACAATCACAATCGGTGATGCCCACTGCGATGTTGATGGTCGGATGATCTTTGTACTTAGCAAACCCTTGATCAAATTGGATAACTTTTCCCGGTATTGAGGTGCAACTTTACGACAACGCTGAGCGATCGGCCTCGCGTTTCCCACGTCTATATCACAGACAGCTCCGAGCGCGGCTGGGGGTAGGGCGTTACCTTTCCCCATCAGTAAGTGACGCCTCTTCCAGATGATCTTCTTTAGCTGATCGATCTGCTCGGGCGTGTTCACTTCGGGATCACCGACCTGTAAATCCTCCATGGTGACTTCTGGCATATTCGGCGATACTTCCGGTAACACGGCCATCTGCTTCTCGATACCTTCAATGTACTGATCGCCACCTTCGTGTATACACACTTGCTCGTCCACCTGATCTACCTTTTTCTGATCGGCATCATCTTGAATCGCCCCTTGTACATTACTCGACCGATGGTTTACTTCGGGTTCACCCTCCTCTGCAATGAATTCAGCTGGTTCATCCTCCTTTTCTTCCTCATGATCGTGTTTGAACTCTCCACTGTCCTTTCCGCTAGCTGGGTCCGTTATTTTCGGTGAGCCGGGCCTAATTATACTCAATATCTGTGGACCTTCTTTGACCCGGCCTTCCCCTGTCGCTTCGATCGATGGCCTCCTGATCAGCAGCTTGGTCGGCGTAGAATACTCCGGCTTCTCGACCATAGGTGAGGTATCTTCATCCACTAAGTCTTCGTCACTGATCACGTCCGTGGTGGCTTGATAAGCCAGATTCTGCCATTCAATATATCTTCGTGATCCCACTGAAACATATCCGATCTGTCGGGGTACTTTCCCTTCAGGTAACCACATCC
>MIQA02000361.1:0-29899 GCA_001887855.2 Sclerospora graminicola | reverse complement strand
ATCGAAATGCTTCAAGACTGGTGTGGTCACCATCTTTGCTTTCAACATGCCAAAAGCTACCATCGCCCGGGTCATGTAATCATCCGGACCGGCCGCACAGGAATTGGGCAGCCGGCTGCCTGTCTGGATAGACAAGGGCGGCATCTCATTGGCCGAAATAGTTGATCAGGGCGGCATATCATTGCTGGAGATAGTTGACCCGGGCGGCATATCATTGGCTGATATTGCTGGCTCGGTTCGCACTTCCCCTTTCCTATCCTGCTCTCTCAGCTTGTGGTAATCCACCTCCCGTAATTCATACAAAACCGCAGCATAGACCGCGAAATCCTCAATGAACCGACTGTAGTAATTCAGGCTGCCCAAAAAGGATTGCATAGCCTTTAGAGACCGCGGGAAAGGCAGATTACTCAAGGACTCCAAATCCTTCGGATTAGCTTCCAATCCGGCGATCGAAACCTGATGACCCAAATAGGTCACCTTAGTCTTCCCCCAGAAACTCTTAAGTACACTAATCGAATGATTCCACTTTTCACACGTAATCATCAACTTTTCCACTTTGTCACACAGTAAATCCCAAGTAGTAGCCGTCACAAGAATGTCATCAATGTAAGACTGCCGCCCGAAAACTGAGGTTTTGGGTCGGGGTCCGGGTCACCTTTGGTGAACACATCTGCGACCAGAGCCGGATATTGATCCGCCTTGATCTTGAAGTGTCCGTACAGCGTGTTATCTATCAGCCGTTGATAGATCTGCGGGGCATTCTTCAGACCGAACGGCATCCGGTTCCACTCGAACAACCCGAAGGGCGTCACGAACGCAGAGATCTCCCGTGCACGATCGGTCATAGAGACCACCCAGAATCCGCTGGTCATGTCCAATGAGCAATACCACAAAACTTATCCAAGTCCTCCAACAAGTCGTTTATCAACGGCATCGGGTAAATCATCAGCTTAGTCAGCCTGTTCACCAGCCGGTAGTCAATACACAACCTTATATCCACCCCATTCTTCTTGATAATAATTACAATGGGCGAAGCCCATGGCGAGGTGGACGGCTGAATTATCTTGGTGGCCAGCAATCCCTTGATAAGCTCTGGCAGCTTTTCCCGATACTGGGGGGCGACTCTCCGGCATCTTTGTGCAACCGGCTTGGCGTTTCCCACATCAATGTCGCATACCGCCCCATGGGCGGCTGGAGGCAGTGCGTTTCCTGTGCCGATCAGCAGATGCTTCCTTTTTCATATGATATCCTTCAGCCTGCTGATCTCTTCCGGGGTATTCACATCCGGGTCTGCCACTTGTAGATCGTCAATAGGAACCGCTGGTGGGCAGGGGGTTACCTCAGGTAGCACCGCCATCTGATCCTCCATGCCTTCAACATATAGCTCGCCCCCTTCATGAATGCTGACTTGGTCAGCTTCCACTAATTCCGGATCCGGGTCAGCCGTATCGGTCGATCCGCCTTTGGCTATTTCCGAATTCTGATCGGCCGGAACGGTCGATACGGTATCATCTTGTTCATTAAACCATCCGGCATCGGAGGTGACCACACATGTGACTCTGCCTTGTCTTTTCTCCTGATCCTGTCGTTCGTCTGTCTTCGGCGGAGTGGACAAAACCAGTTCAGCGATCGGGGCAAGATCTCTGCCAATGCCATCAGCCGGATCCGGCGATGGCCGGCTCCGCGTCAATATCCTAGAAGGGGTCCGGTACTCTGGTTTAGCCACCATTGGAGTCTGGTCCTCTTCCACTACTTCCTCTTCGCTGACCAAATCGGTGGTTGCCTGAAAGGCCAGGTTTTGCCACTCGATATAGCGTCTTGAGCCAATAGTGACATAACCCGGCCGGCGGGGCACCTTGTCCTCGGCCAGCCACATTCCAATGATCACGTCTTCATGCAAGGTGAGGGGCCTTTCCGAGATGTTGGTCACGCTTATAGAGTTGAGATGACCATCCCCTTTGACAAACGAGGGTACCCAGCACTCGCCCCTTGTCAGTCATAACTTACTCTGCCTGTCGTGTGGTCGTACCATTACTTCCACCGCTTTTCCCACTGGCACCGTTACAAACTGACCTAACTTAAGGAACTGGACGTGGGCACCATATAAGGGCCACTGGCCGGCAAGCTGGATCTTCACCTCATCCGGTAACGTCAATGTTCCATGCGATAAATCCAACCGTATGCCGGCCGGGACCATAAAGTCCATCCCCAGAACTGCATCCTGCCCGGATAGCTTACCTACCCAGGCGGTAAAGTAATGCACCAAAGACCGAGCCAACGTAATCTTAACTTTTGTTTCTGCCTTGGGTCATGTATGCACTTTCTCCAATGCCGATGCATTCCTGCCGCTTTGTCTCGTCTATTTCACACCCCACCTTACGAGCCAAGGTGGTGTCCACGATAGACACTTCTGCGCCAGAGTCAAACAGCATGGTAGCCTTCTGGTTATTGATTTTGCCATCCGCCTTGGCTTGCTTGAACCACTTATCCGGTGAATGGTATTTCCAATAACCTCGCGACTCGCCGGGTAACAGATTCAATTCCATAAGCACTTCAGACCGAGAATATTCGTCCGTCCGTATACTGCTCACCAGGAAGGGGTCAGCCGTGCTGCCCGGGGACCGGATGACGTAATCGTCAAACTTACATGTATTGTCGGTTACGCTTTGCTTTGCTTCTTGATTATCCTCCTTACCGACATATGCATAGATACTAACACTAGACCGCTCGGCTCGAACCAGATTCCAACCTGGCGAGCGATCTAGTTTAACATCTTTTCCACCCCGGGCGGCAACATTCCAGCATGCTTGGTCGGGACGTACCACTTCTTCATCTGGTTGTAGAATTCTTCAATAGGGCACAGTCCCGCCTCGTGCACTTCCCCGCAAGTCTTGCAGGTGAACAAACAGTGTTCCGCCGGATGTCCTTTCCTTTCGCACTTCTTGCAGGTCAGCCGCTTCCAACAGCTCCGGTCGTCATGCTTGATGGACCCACAGTGGGTACATTTCCGTCTGGGGTAATCCTGGTCAGTTCGAGCCGGAATACCCTTCGGTTGGCTGGACCCAGCTGGCAGCCTGGATGGCTGACTGGCTTCCGCCGAGAACAGGTACCGGTACTGCTCCTCCTCTGACTCGTCCCCAGACCGCTGGTACTCCTCTTCCGAGCTAGTCGCATCCGACTCTCGGGCGACCATGCGGACGGCTCGGGCCGTCCTGGTGGATGGCGGCCGGCTTCCTTGATCTGGGTTAAAACGTGACTTGAACCGGCCGTCTCCAACTGCTGCCTTGAGGCCTTGCTTCTTCGCTCTTTGGTAAGTGCGCAGCGTCAGTTCCAGCTCCGTGGTATTCTTCAATCGCAGTAACGCCAGCTGGTCCGCCAGCTCCCGATCGTCCAACGTGCTGATAAAATGCTCCACATGTTTCCGAGCGGCTTCCGACCGGCTGGCATCTTCTTTAACCGGTATATTCGCCCTCATGCCGGCGACATTTAGGCGATGGAGGTACTCCAGAGGGGTCTCGTCCGCCCGCTTCTTGGTGTGGAAATATTGGCGCGCCACCGACATTCCAGATCCACAATATTGCTCTCCGAACGCTTCAACCAATTCCTTCCAATTATCTTGGACTTCCCGGCTGAGCTGTTGGGTCCAGTTTTTAGCCGAACCCTTCATCAAGTCTCCGAAGATCAGGCACTTCTCATAGTCCGGCGACCGGTCTCTGAGAAATGCCGACTTCGTCTTGCTCAGCCATCCTCGGGCTTGGTCATCGTCCATGTCTCGTCCAGTGAAATCCTTTAGCTCGGACGTACGTGTTCCAAACACGTGTGCGTTGAGGGTGAGGTTCGATCACTTAAACAAACCCGTCGGGGGTCTTCCGGTAAGCCAAAATGCGTCTAAGCGCGTCTTAACCGGGAATTAGTTGAGCAAGAGGGGACTAGTTAACCCTGTGCTCCCAATGACCGCAACACGTGGCGGAGCGACTCTTTGCTTAGGGGGAAAATCAAAACCTGTTATTATATATGCAATGTCCTATACCTGTGTACCGTACACCAACTCATGCCTGACTTATACTTCGAACCTATTTACTTCGTCGCACGGTTGCGTAGCACCACCTTGCCCATCCTGGCTACACCTTCAAGCTGATCTGTACCACCTCTTTCCTGATCACGACCCGACTTCTAGAAAGATCTTCAACCCATCCCGATCTTCGATAAACGACCTTGAAACCACTTGAGATCTGCTCTTCTAACACTTGTCCACTTCGTATCCAGCCCGACTTAACCGAGAACTCCCCTTGTCTTCGCATTTAAACGCCGGTTTGAGGCTGATCAGCCCCGATCACGATCGGCATAGCGATCAGCCGAGTGATCAGGCTGTGATCAGGGCGATCAGCCCTTGATCACCTCGGGAACCCTCTGAGTCACCATCGCAACGACTTTATTCATCTGTTCAGCCATACTTCCGACCTTCATACCCTGTCGGGGCAACCATATAACACCGATCTCGGCTGATCAGGCCTGATCAGGCCTTACTACGTCATCCTCGGGCAAACCCATAGATTATCATCACTCACACAACCTGTCACTCCACATGCCCGACTTTATTCCACATCTAATCTTCATTGCTCGGGCATAATCAGCCGATCAGGCCGTAACTTCGTGTCATGATCAACTTCAACCACTATACCATTCATAGATCGGCTGGACGGCTGTCCTTGACACGTCATGTCAACAGTTGCTCACTTCGTTTTACATCCACGGGAACTCCACTTAGTAATTGTGATAACGATCTTGATCGTGATCTCCATCGTTCCATCAGTGTCTGGGACTGGGCGTAATGACAGTGCTTGGCTGATTTCTTCACATCGTGAATACCCGTTGTCCGCCACCTTTTCATCGTAACTGTGATCAGCCTTTTCCCACCCATCAACCGTCATATGTTGATGGGTGTTCCATCGTCACCAGTCAACGGCCATGTGTGGTCCACTTCATTCTCAATATTTTCCGATCGCTTTACCACAGCCGCCCCTGAGACTAACTGCAGCCGCGCAACGACTGCAGTTCGACTCACTCACTTACAAACTTCCTCTCTGGCGATCACCATTGCTGACTCGAGCCGATCTTCTCTTCCTTCTTCGTCATCTTCGGCCGCCCACCCGATCGCTGCTTCGCCTTCCGTTTCCAGTTCGACTAATCCCGCGATTGCCCCGATCACGACTTCGGCGCCGATCACGACCAGCCTTATCCGTCCCACGACAACCATGACTCCGTATCGCCGCCTTGGAATCCATCCGCTCGACCTTCTTCAGATCGCCCCCTCCGTTACTTGGAGCAGCTCGCTCGTCTAATAGATGGATCGGGTCCACTCACGTTGGGGTCCATGGAAGCTTGCCGACTGCGGTCGGAACTCCGAAGTGCAATTCCCGAGTTGGTTTCTCTATATGATACCAATCGGGCACTTAACGCTGAGTTATCCGACCGTCGGATCGTTGCCGATTCCTTGGCACATGATTCTGCTGATCTGGCTAGCCAGCTGTCGACTCTTCGGCTAGATCACGACCGACTTGACCAAGACTTACGAGACATGACTGATCGCGTTCAGAGTTTGACGATGGAGCGTGATCAGCTATCAGCTGACCTCGCTGCTCTGCGCCTCTCCAGGCCTTCGGACACCGTCGCCTCTCTACAGTCGCTGATCGGTTCGCTGACTATTACCATCCGCCATCAAGGTGCGTTTATCCCATTCACTTCTTCTGTAATCCGTATATGACTCTCCATGTTTATTTCCAGATGAACGTATTGAGGCAATGAAAGACTCGATGGTCGAGATGGTGGATCATCTACAACGGCTCGATGATCACCGTCTCGACCGTGATCAGCTGCTTCGCGACAAGATCTGCACTGCCGAGGACGTAGAGCGTCGGGAAGTCGAGGTTCGCTACTCGGATGAGCAGGTCCAGCTCCTGGTCAAGCAACTTTTCGATTCTCGCATCGGCCGCGCCGACATACAGAAAAGGTTGTGCGAGAGTCGGAAGGCAGCTGAAGATTGCCGGCGCGAGCTTAATCTTGCTCGGGTTAAACTTGAAACCCTAGAGCTCGATGATCGCGCCTGGCTCCAGCATAACGCCGACTTGAGGAACCTTGCGGTGCAGACTATGGAGAGGTGGACCAACCCGAACACCGGTTCGGAGTCAGTTCGGACGGCTTTACAACGGCTTCCTGAGCTGATCAGCTCCTTCACTCCGTCTGGAACACCACCACAGTCTTCCGAGTCTGCCCCGCCATCACCAGCGTCTTCCGTCGCTTCCTTGCCGGCCCATAGTGCTGATCAGCCCGTGATCAGCACTGCAGCGGCTTCTGCGTCTACTCAATCCCGTTCACCAGCGACTTCGAGATCAGCCCCTTCGGTGTTAAGTTCTGCGAAACGCAAACGGACCAGCTCGTCAAAGAAAAAGATGTCTCCCGCCAAGCGCTCTCATCTCATGGTTGATTCGGACGATGAGTCGACTGATCTGGACGAGAGGACGTTGTCTGCTCTGTCCCGATCGCGCAGTACTGATCGCCGCGCTCCAGAGCTAACTCTGTCAGGCGTGAATTCGCTGACCCAAGCCAGCGCTTTGCTTGAGTCCGAGGACGAGGACGATGATGATCTCGAGGAGGAAGCACCGGCTCCGACTGATCCCAACGTTCCTTCACCGGCCAACGCACACGTGTTTGGAACACGTCAATAATATTGAGAAACCAAGGAAACGCGATCAAACCACGATCTTCCACAGTAATCCACAAACGTTATCTCCACAAAACCTTTTTCTTATTATCTCTCTCTCATTGGCTGGCCTGATCAGACGAACTTTCCTGATCAGTGCCTAGATACTGATTAAGTATCGACCCCAACCCGTTCTCCGGTAAAGATTTCCACCCGAGGACACCCCCCGTCTCGAGAAGGTCATCCCCTCCGACCTGATCAAGATCATCGTTTTTCGTCACCGAGTCCACCTAAGTGAGTGTAACTACCCCCGATCAACGGGTACACAAGGTGAGATGAAGATAAACATAGATCCTGACGCGCATGAAGACCGGCCAGATAACCGGGAGGATCAGATCAGTCACCACAATGGTGATTCATCTGATTCTGATGCTGATCAGGATCGACGGAGTACCCCCTCCGATAGTTGTCGTCCGGGCCAGTGGGTATCCGGATTCCACCCAAGACTTCGGTCATAGATTTGGAAATCGGCTCCATCACAGGATTATTCATCACACACATGAACCTTTTGTTGGAGTAAACAAAAGGTTCATGTGTGTGATGAATAATCCTTTTTTTAAAAGTACCTCTGCTATAAAATAAAGAAATATTAATTTGATTTCTCTTTCGGCGTGTAATGCCGCCGACTCTGTTAAAGTTTTTTTGAGCATCCGTAATGTTTTTCCTCCAGCTCCTTAAAGTTACTTTACATTCGCATAAGTGCTTTTGGTTATACGGCCGATTAGACACTAATCGGCGGGAACTATTAAAGGATGTTATTCAGCCTGGTGGGCTTAAGTCCCACTTCGAGTCCTCCACTTGGAGAATCGGCCAAATCTTACAACGCTGTATTTATGATGAAGAGTGCACTTCACAGTAGACAATTTTTTCTATTGATTCTGTGTAACTTCACTCAATTCAAAATCAAGGGTCCTCTATTAAGCTTTCCACTGTATACCTGTATTATAAAAAATACAGAGCTATCACAAAAGTACATACACACAAGGTATAGGGCTAGATGATGGGTCCACTCATGGATCCCCTGCTGGTGGCCATATAAGAAACGCTCTCTTCGAACACAAATAACTACTATAATACTACAGTTATGCACATTAACATCAATAAAGCGTTATAATAAATATTCGCTATTAATACAATACGAATCGTATCGAGCTAGCATTTCCTTTGGTATCTACTTCCGGAACCCCCTCTTGTCTTTCATAAACCTTAATGCACACATTGTTCGCTTCACTCATCGTCTCGGTCTTAATGATCCCTTGATACAGCATTTGAAACACGGCCGCTAAAGAGCGATGATCCGACGATCGAAAGGTCTGATCCCTCCGATAGAATATCCTCTTTATTTGATAAGTACAAGATGCGATCTGTCCACGACGGTATGCGCTGTTTCAAGGACAAATCGTAGACGTCACTAAATAGATCAAACTTGTAGGTGGTTCGAAAATGCAACGGACCTTCGTGAAGCCTTTAAAACACGTTTCCTGCTTTCATTTTCCGCTGAACCTGGTCATTCGCATAAAACACTTCATGATCCTGCCGTCGTATCAGCGTATCAACCATTCGGCGGGTCCTATTAATACAATAGTTAAGATCGCCATATGATCAAGCGTGTCACAGACACAAAGGGACACTTTAGTTCTTCACAACATGCACAGAGTAGCATTAACAAATATATAAACAGTACATCATAATTTTGAAGATGCTGTACCTGCTCCACGTCTTTCAAAGAAAACGAATGGCCTTCTTGTGCCGCTCCTTCTCACCGCATTTCTTATATAACAGATACTGGAAGCGACATGCAGTGACAAACAGCCGTCTACGCCCTGGGGAATTTACCCGCTGATAAAGATGTCATTCGCGCAACCATTTCACGGGAAAGCGCGATTTCTCCCATGGTTGCCTTCATGACTGCCGTTACCGATGCCCAAAACCAGTGGGTAGTGTATGCTCTTGGAGTTCATTCTCTAGACCAGTAACGAAGCTGATCGTATTACCATTGCGCAAGAGCCAGCGATTTGCCCCTGGTGCCGCGGCTTTATCTTGAAAGCGACGGACAAAGCAATGGGCGACCTACTACAGTAGTATACCTTCGGAATATAATGACCAGGCACCCTGATAGCCAATGAATAGGTTAGTGTGTACCACAAAATGATTCCGCAACTCTAGCGGATCCACAGTGAGTGTACGGCTTTATTTTTGACCAATTATATGATTCTTATTTTAACCATCTGGGACCGCTCTGTATATCGAGGGATTTTTTGTGTATTTATCGGCACGGATTTGTATTTCCAGGTAGGTTTCTGTACTTTTCGTACACTCTGTATTTTTGTGTTTTTTCTGTAGATTTGGTACGGTGTCATCTATCATCCAAACAGCAGCTCTTAACTCCTAATAGTCGCTGAGATATACAGCAAAATGGGGGAAAAATGGGGGGTAACTTTATTTTTGGCCAGGATTATAGTACACCCCAGGCCAAAAATATACGGCTACCCACTTTTTCCTCATAACTTTGTGACCACTACGAGTTTGGCGATGCTGTTTGAGTATGTTATGCGACTGACTGTTCTGTATCCTTCTGCTGTGCTAGCAACCCCATTTTCTGCATTGGTGGCATAGCTCACATACAAAAACCGCTTGTGGCACCCGGTCAAAATATACGGCCAGAGAGCAGCATACAAAATCCTATATTGCAATGGGTGTTAGAAATGTTGGTCAAACTAATAGTGTGTCTTGTTTCCTTGCTTCTTGATGGCCTCGATGCATCGGCGCGGCATGGGCTCAATCAGCGTCGTCAATGTTACTTGCTGTATGTTCTTCCACGCTTCGATGACCGCCATGGTCAGAGTTGCAACAGAATCGTACTGTTTACCGTTTTGGTACACCTCTCTAGCCATTATGACCCACACGTTCTCGATCGGATTTAAATCCGGAGAACATGCAGGCCAGTCCAGAACACTCACGCCGTGCTCAGCGAAGAACTCCACCGACGTCGAGGACGTATGGATGGACGCATTGTCCTGCTGATACAGAAAATCTGTGCCGTAGTTGAGGTGTGCAAATGAAAGCAGGTACTCTGACGTAGTGTAAAAAAATGCTCTGAGTTCTGTTTCCCCACCAAAACGGTTAGCTCAGTCTTTTCAATAGCGCCAAACCCGTCCCAAACCATAACGGATCCTCCACCCATCTGACGACGGTTCGTCTGCCTAACGGCCGCACGCATGTCTCGCCAGTAGTGCTGTAGGCCGTCTTGCCCATCAAGGTTCCATTTTTTTCGTCAGAAAAAATGATGTGTCCCTCGCATCGGGCAGCACCACCATTTTTTTCGATCAGACAAGGCGACGCGCTTTATGCTCCGCGGAGAGCTGAAGCGGGTTTTCCATTTTAGTGTACGATAGCCAGTCCACACATTGGAGGACACGCCGCACAGTGCGCACCGAGCACTGAAGCTTGAGCTGCTGATGCGGGTGTGTTGCAGAGTACTATCCACTTGCTGCCGTGCGAACGAGCAGACGGAGCGCACGATCAGGCAAAACTAGCGGTCTGCCCGCGGCTCGTTGGCGGTCGTGACCGTTCAGAACACGTTGCACTGCGTCACGTGAGCGTTTCACAACGCGCGCGATGGCGCGCAGAGCGACGCCAGCCTCATGCATCCCCATGATCTGCCCATACTCCTCATCAGAGGGTGCTTTTCCTTTCCCCATTGCCAAAGGAATGGCGAGCAAATCCCATTCAAGTCATTTAATATCGCACAACACAACAGCACACAAATAACAAACACTCCTGTATACTTGGAATTTGTATGCTGCTCTCTGGCCGTATATTTTGACCGGGTGCCACAAGCGTTTTTTTTTGTATGTGAGCTATGCCACCAATGCAGAAAATGGGGTTGTTAGCACAACAGAGGGGTACTGAACAGTCAGTCGCATAACATACTCAAACAGCATTGCCAAACTCGTAGTGGTCGCAGAGTTATGAGGAAAAAAGTGGATGGTCGTATATTTTTGGCCTGGGGTGTACAGTAAACTCATTATAGACACGAAAAACAAATTAACTCGGAGCTCTTTTTTTTTGCCACAGCTGAAAGATGAAGAGCATTTTGTGGTTAAACGAGTATATGACTGCTCTATCCTTGTTTACGAATCACAATGGATGGATGCAATGCTAAATTTGCAATTTCGGCTCGATCTAATCATCCACCACACATACGTATCGCATCACATGGAAAATCTTGTGGACCAGGTAGCTTTACCAGCGTCTACGAAGGGTCAGAAATTGATTTTTCATAATGTAGCTCGTTTGTTTTTTTGACGGGCTAATACGAGGTTTCCCTTTTCGTTTATACGATCCGTATCCGTTAGCAAGATCACCGTCTCGGTTTCTACGAGCTCAAAAATTGTTGTTGCATACTCAAAAACCCGAGAGATGTTCATTTTCGCAATAATATGGATTGAAAAAGGACAAGAGAAGAATTATGAATACCACCAAGTTGGTGAGCATGTACGTTTACTGCTGCCTGATGTAAAAGTCAAGTCTAAGGAATGCAGAGTCATCAAGTTTGTGCTGGAACAATTGTTGTCAGTTGTGGCATAGATTAATCTGTTTGAGGTAGAATTTTGATATGATTAAATACGAGCTCCGACATCAGTGCACTGAAGAACCAAAGGCTATTAGGATCCGTCCATCAGGCTTCAACTCGTTGTGGCCTTTAAACAGCGTGCTCGAATTTACCAACAGTTACACAAAGTTTGAGGCAGATGAAAGATTTAAAGTTTAAAGCTTGTCGCTTTGTTCGATATGCACATGGTAGTCATTTTATTCGCTCATACGTCTGGTCTTACAGTTATGGTAGGTAATGATGTACTGCAGGTGAAGAAAAAGTGTTTTAATGTTTCTACGGGTATGAAGATTACACCTTCGGGTTTGATAGGAGATTCTAAGTAGCTTCTTGCCAACACGTAAGTACATTTTTTTCGTGACCGCTACTTAAGAACAATTTAATGAAGTATTTCGCCTGCAGAAAGTATATTGCAGCTTCGTAAGACTGGAATTCACGAGCAGCATGCTACCTGCGCAGTGGTTGAACTCGAATTGCGAGCTACTACAGCAAGAAAATCCCGTAACGACTTGTACACAACCTCGAACGGATAAGTTGTCGACAACTTTATCGTTAGCCGCTGTCGATCGTTGTAAAGTTGGAATAATGAGCGATGTTATATACTTTTCGAAATTACTTCGTATACAATGGGTTTTACTGTAGTGGGGGTGAGTCTATGGTTTTGGTGGTGATTATAAAGACGCCCTTATCATATAACCAGCATTCTAAATATATGATGTCGTGTAATTAAACTCAATTTTGTTCATTCTATGAAAGAAACCATTTCACCTGTCAAATCCAATCATACAAATATGAGGTTATACAGTCACACCTCCTTATGTGACGCACTCACGACCCAAGAAAATTCTAGTGGTCCAGATATAAAAACGCCATCTATGGGGGGAATACGGTACTAACTACTATGAACATCATTCGAATTCCTCTTCGGTGAACCGAACGGACCGACGAGTGGGATAGGATCGAAGAATCTGATGTCGGAGGTGCTGGGAAATTTAGATGTCATCAACAAGAGCTAAAGCTGGATGTCCAAACGGGGGAAATTTAAGAGGAGAAATGACGAACTAAAGCCTGTTTTGGATTCTATGACCCGGTTTGCTGATTTTATGGTCATCATTGGGAGCGGATCGCTTCACTGTGGTCTTGTTGTGCACCTAAAAAAATCATTTGTGGGTTAATAGCATTGGTACACAATTGCCTTATTTGAATAGGATGATCTTGCAGACGAGATAGACCATGGAGTCGGCGCTCCTACGTTGTGTTGTATACGTCTTCAGATAGCACCGACGATCAGCTCTCAAGAGCTGAAAAATTATTGGGAGTGTCAGGCTTGCACATGCGCAAACTTTAACGGCGACAATCCCAGCGCTAATTTAGAAGTGTGTAGCATTCCTTGAGTTGCGCGAGCGCCACACTAGCTGCCGCGAAAAATAGAGGAGAAAATGTTCAGGTGAAGGTGAATTTTAGTATCTTGGCAATACATTCTCGCGTCCATTTGATATCCATTCTGATAAGGAACAACCGCACGATGATGAAGAATGGTCTCTGGATCTAATCGGCAACGTATTTTGCCTGCGTTACCCTCCTATGCCAGAGGGCAAAAGTTGCCTTACATGTTATATCTTCCTGCCAGCTAATGCGACACGGGTGCACTTGATTGGATTAGACCGAGGCTCGGATGAAAACGATAAGGAGACAATTACAGCTTTTAAAGAAATTGTGGCGTATCGAACATTGAAAGTTTGCATATTTTCGCTTAAGTGTCACACGGCCATCGAAAACTTACTTTTACGTCAAATTTACGTTTGCGTCTTCATAGTTTCCATCTGAGTTTACCTCCTGACCAGGAGCTCAGTGGATCATCCCTACTATGAGGTAGAGGTGATTTTACGCGAAAAACACCTGCTTAATGCAGCCGAGCAATTGGTAGCTCGTTTAGTCGGAAAATGAGTCGCGCGATTGCGGCTCTGGATTGAACACGTCTTTATCTTTATCGTTGAAAACGAGACAGTGATTACCATCAAAGATGGTGGTGAGAATGATCTCTGGGGCGTATTAAATCGTCGTCTCATCGTGCTGCACTCCAAGTTACGCCACCATGACGCGACGTTTTTTGCCCACTCTGTTCTGGCCTTGATTGTGGATCAAGTGACCCACGTGGTGGATTCCATCTTGGAGTGTCTCATGCAGCTTGAGATCCAGATCGATAAAGCGCGACATCGGTTTAAATTCCGCTCGTTGCGCGTGTTAAAGAATGAATTGGTTCGTCTTCGTCGACTTTTGAAACCTGCGCGCGAAGTGCTGTAAACATCATTGAATCTCGATGCCATTGTCACGGATTATGTCCGGGACGTACACGATCATGTCGTCCAGGTCCTCGATGGAATTGACATGCAATTGCAAATGTGTCGCCAACTCACGGACGAATATCGCAACGCAAAAGTCTCGCAAATAAATTATGTCATGTATACCTTTACAGTGTGTTTTTACCGTGTCCGGTGTCTATGGCATGAATTTCGATGACATACCAGAACTCTATTAGCGTTTTGGCTATGTGGTGTAGTCGCTCTCAGAAATTCCTTCTGAGATGCGAACACCCACGGGGGCCCAAATGGCTGACTTTCGGGGGGGGGTACTCCGTCCATCCAGGTCTTGATCCGAGTCAGCATCCAGCCGGCTGGCCCTGTGCCGTCGAGATGTTCGTTTTTGAAGTTTCTAATATCTGATCTAGCACAAACTATAAGGTCGGGTTGCCACGCTGGGAACGTTGTTGACCTTGGTTACACTGTCCACATTGTAGTCGCACTTTCCGCGATGGTGATTTGACGCATGGATCGTAAACCCATCCTTAAAATTCGCACCAAGTTCTTTATAAACTTCGGCGCCGGTAAATTCTTTGATCTGCAATCTCATTAAGTTGCCGTCAGGGATATCCTTTGCAAGAAATTTTGATCGTTTCAGCTTTGCCATGGTACCTGAAAATGAGGTTGGGCGGGCGGCGGTCCATTTGGCTGTGGTGATCTAATACCTTTCATATCATCATCCAGCGACTCTAATCTCATCCTGAATCTGCTAAATTTGTCGCCATTTCGAGCAAAACTTTCATTTCGCGATGATCTCCTGAACCACGTGAGATCTCCAATTTGCCCAGCCTTTCATTCATTTTCTCCATCAATTTCATCAAACCCTGCATATTTTCATGGTTCTGGTGTTTGCCTCTTTCGTGAGCATTCACACCTAACTTTTCTTCGTATTCAACCGCATTTCCGGTTCGCTAGTCGTCCCTTCCAGCGTCTTGAACCGTGTTGTTTCTAGCCACATTATCGATCGCATCGGCGGTCTTGATTGGTCTCATAACCTGTTTAAAGCTTACTTAAAAAAATTAATATTAAAATTTAAATAGAGTTTGAAGAAACAAACTGAGAAAAACGAGGTAGATGTAAAACAGATAATATTTTAATGCATTATAAACACTTCTTCTCTTCACGCAAATGCACGTCACAAAGTGGTTTTCGAAACTGGTCATGCGATTTTTTGTTTCCACTGTACCCATTTCTAAAGTGTAATAGAAACACTTTAATACTTGGACACTTCAACTCGAAACCTTTCCTTCCAACAGTTGGGGCGTCCTCTGATGTGACCAGCTGCGTGACCTAGTTTAGTATGGTCTTTTCTTGCGCTTAGCCAAAGCCTGCTCAACGTGACTAATCGCGTGACCTATGATAGCCGTGCAAAGCCGGGACTGTGATCTGACCCTATTTTGACCCGTAGTAGACACCTCCGCTTCGACAGCTACTTGGAAGATGATAGCACGCATCATCATAAGATTTTAAATTCGTCGATATGTAACTTGTAGTTTATCTGTAGTTTGTTGTTCAAGATCCTCACACACATCCTGCTATCTCTAGGAAATTGTAGTACAAAATGTCAGTTCCGAATTTGCAAGTTGATAGCATCGTTCTACCGCATTTCATGCTCCAACGGCACCAAAAAATATTATTTCACTTTCTGTAGCTTGATAACAGGAATGAAAAACATCACGTTTTCATAACATTAGTTTTTGTCAGTCCTACCGGTAGGACGAAATACTGGTAGTATTTCTCTCAGAGTACAAGTACATGTACATCGAAGAAAAAAGGTGACCGCTAACAACTGCATGTTTATATAAAATAAAACTTTTGTTTTCGGATGAGTTTGTGGATTTGATGGCTAGGCTCCACCTGGGCACGACTGCAAAATGTTGAATAATGATTTCTCTGTTCCACTCGATGTTCTATCTGGTATACGTCAAAGATGTCCTCTGCCCCCCCCTGCTTTCATTTTAGCCGTTGAACTATTAGCATAAGCGATATCTCAGGATTCGGCTTTGTGGGGAATTACTCCTTTACGTCGAGATAGTACTGTGGAGAACCGTTTCTCATAACATTGTACACTACGCTTCAACGAAGCTGAAAACTATTTTGTTGGCAAGGTACAACCACACCAGGACGGATTACCTACGGCAAGCCGAAGAATTGTGTCTATTCGCACAGGCCGTAGAAAGTGACGCGAGACAAAGAAGAAGTTATGGAATTGAAACTGTGAATTACGTGGAAAACAAGTCTAAAGGATGGAAATGCCATGCCTGCGGTGAAACTGGACACTTCCGGGTGAAATGCCCAAAACAAACGAAAAGGTGGAATTTACGCTTGCTATTATCAACAGGGACGCGATATTCGAAAGGAACAACCGGAGCCTTGACAGCGGTGCAAGTATGCACATCGTGAATGACGACTCATATCTTCGAGAAGCGGAAGAGGTAAATGGAAAATGTTTCCAAGTAGACGGAAAAGCACTAAGTATTTCAAAAAAAGGTTGGGTAAAATCAGCGCAAGGGAACCAAAGCAAGTAATCAGGTTGGAAAATGTGTTTTTTGTGGAGATCTTGGCAAGAAACATCCTTTCGTACGGTCTGCTTGTGGAAAAGGGATGCGAGATGACTCACATCGGCGGAAAACGGGTGATGCAACACCGGGAAAGTGGGCAAGCGCTTTTCGATGTGGAAATTACAAATAAAGTATTTACTGTGGACGTAGAAGTCAAAAGAGACCACCAAAAGGTTGAAGAAACGGTATATACGGTGCTGGAAGATATCGAAAGAGAAGTGAGTCGCGGAAATGACCACCAGCAAAGGTTCGCTGTCACCCACCGCTTCGGAAATAGCTACCAAATACAGGTAATGCTCGTTCCAGTTCCGGTTTGGGTGTTTTTTACTTGTGAAAAGTTTCATCGATTGTGCAGGCGTTATACTTGTGTGAAAAGCGTTTAACATCTTGTTCATGATGTGCACAAGCGTAGGAATTTCACTTCACCATTCATCCACCTGCCGGTTGTAATATCGCTCGGCCGTTCCACTTAGATAATGGCCTAACAAGTTAACTTTTACTTCTTCAGTCCACATATACCCGCATGCCGATTCCGCAATTGCCACTTGCCGGATGAATCGCGTCCCCCACTGCTTGAACCTGCGCCCGAACCTCTGTATACTTTAGTCCCATCGAAAACTCAGATGGAAAGTTTACAGTCCTTTGCAGATGGCGTCTTGAACAGTGGCGGTACGTTTTGCGCCGGAAATTTCATGCCTGGTGCATTTTGTGCGTGTAACTCCACATCTGGGTATCAAGCGAGGTTTCCAGCGGGTCCTTTGAAATGTTCTTCCGCATATGGTTTTTTCTCTGGAGTATTTTCCAAAGACGCCATTAGCACCTTCGTCCCCAGTCGCATTGAATTCTTGAAACCACAATTCTCCTAATCCACGTTGTGCCTGATACTTTTCAGCCGATCATTCTGCCAGTGGAGCGTTCATCAATTCAGGCAATGTTTCACCTTCTTTTTTAATTATGTTTGTTGTATTTCCAGATTTTGTTGTTTTGACTCATCTTGACCCTTTGGGCTCATAACCTGTTGTAAGTTCTCCATAGTCACAATGCGATAGTCAGAAACTTTAGTCTTCGATAGGCGATAGTAAACAGTCATTCAAAACAAACTCCCACAGGAACTTTTTAAATTAAGAAGTGTTACGTCTAGTCCTGCATGCACCAAGCTACAAGCACAATCGCAAAAAGGTAAGTTTCGTAACTTACCTTTTTGAGAAGTGACAAAAGCTATTCTGATAATCGATTATTTGTAATAGGGCGCTGATAGCTGGAACCACACCATTTTGATAAAATGACCCCCCCCCCCAGAATCTGACAATCAGAAGCAACGGACGGCGTATAACACCGACATTTTGACTACACTGCCCACTAGTACTAACTAATTCAAATGCTGATGTAGTCTACTCTACTGATAATTTTTTTCTACGAACAGCGTTGTGAAAGTAAACAATTAAACAAAAATGTGAATTATATAATATTACTGCGAGTCAGTAGTTGACATATTTTTGTGATACATAACGTAGACTACCGGTAGCCGGTCAAGCTTCTACGTTATGTATCGCATCTTCACGCGATGTGAACCGATTATATCGCAGTATAGTCGACACCTCCGCCATGAATACTATTTAGATAATACTAACTGTAAAAGTGTACCCTCAACGAGCAACAATATTGTTTTTGCGTTTCACAGCGAAACAGGAAATTTATTCTTACTTCTACTTCTTTTCTTTGATATATCATGTTTTTTCTATTCGCTCATCATTGCTCAGCATGAACAGCTACACTCAAGATAGGAAACTGCAGATCCGTGCGCGATGTGTACGGGGCTTTCCTGGCAACATAATATCTATCACGTTCGAATTCGCCCCCGGTCCCCCTTCTTCGTTGGGTTGCTAGTCAATAGTCAACTGATTTTCTACACTTGTTGAAGGAATCGTGTGATGATTTTCTTCCATCATGTTGCAATCTGCCATTTTTTCATACTAAACGCCGTGGCTATTCTCGTCATGTCGCAGTGGCTTTACTGAAACAGCGTTTCATTAGATATTTTCAAAATCTTTTCACGAAAAGTCAGAAAAAAGCTTAGCTTACAGAAATCATCGGTGGCAGCCTTGGCATCTTTCGAAAGCTTGACAAAACCCACCGAGGTACCCACTGAATTCCGACACATCAACGGCAAGCGATGAAGGTAGCCATGACCAATCTCGGCGCCTAAAACACCATCCCCTCCCCATCGCTCGGTCGGTACAGTTGATACAATGCGCACTTGATCGTCATGAGAGCGACACGAAAAAAAGAGAAAAAGTCATATTTTTGGCTAAATCTTTTCAAGAAAACAAAAACTATACCACGTACTTGTACACATAACATTGAAACGATCCGTCAATTGCGTCCAAAATCTCATCATGCAGGTCATCTGTATCCGTAAACGCGCGTTGTGCCGTACCCAATAGCTAATTAGAGCTGCTCGTAGACCTGCACGATCAACTGGTGAAGATTTTGCTACATTCTGTAAAACCCAATATGACGTTAGGTTTATCTGTTTCTCGTTTAATTTTCAAAATATAACTTAGTGGAACAAATGTACCAGCACATGCATCACTGGGTCCTCAGCGTCTTGATACGAGTCAAAGCGGGTCGTTTCAACGCCCTATTATAATACTATAGCAGTTGATCAAAATGTACCCAATGTTGATTGGTCAGATCTGGGGTGTGGTCCATTTATCAAAAGGGAAACATTATTCTGACCCCCTCGAATTGATACGTTGACCCCCATTTACAAAAAAGGACGCGTCTACTGGTAGGTAGTTGCACCTTACAATAGGTACAACGTACCATAAAGAATAAAGTAATGCTTTATTCAAGGCTTGGGTCTCCTTCAACTCGATTCCGCTAATATCTAAGACGCTCTTGCTGAATTAGAAAGAGATAATAAGAATAAATGATGCAGGTCAAGAAAACCTAGCAGATGCATAACCATTGAACACTTTTTCAACTTGTTTTTATAAAAACATGTTGGAATTTAATGCCAGTTATCATAGACTTTGAATCGTTGCGCTCCCTTTCGCAACAAAGACGGCTAAAAATGACGGTCCTATTGCGCGTAGATATGACTTCATATGTTGTACCTACGTTGTGTGTGGACGTAGCAATTATTTACCTAGTACCGGTAGCTAACTGTAACATTATTTTAGAAATGCTGCGTCCTTTTTTGTAAATGGGGTCAGCGTATCAATTAGAGGGGGTCAGAATAATGTTTCCCTTATCAAAAGGGTGTGGTCCAGCTCAAATGAAAGTATGTATTATGTAAAAATTAAGTGTGGTTTCGGCTAAAGTACTACTTAACCTAAAATTCACAATATGCAAAGAAACCACGAAAATCTCGTTAGCAGGAATTTAAACGTCAGTTTTCACAACAGATCAACATAAGAAGCGTTAGCGGTGTACTCGGAGGCCGTTCTAAATTGAGACTTGAGGGAAGAGTGCCAGATTTTGGAATGTGGTAATACGGAACGGAAGAGAGCGAGTGATTTCCTAAAAGATTGACTTTTTGTTCAAAGTTCGACCTGCCAGAAAAATCAAAGTTTTTTTATGATGAAGTCGAGTTTGTCATTTCTCAGCATTTTCGTCATCTGTGTCCGTTTTTCGGAATTCGTAATGCAGAAACTAACTTTCAGCCCAGGAGGTCTAATGATTGCGGGATGACTGAAAAAAGGTGTAACGTTGCTTTTTGAAATAGAAACTCATGTACTAGTAGGTCAGCATATTATAAGTATCAACAACATGGCGAATGCATTCTATTGGGAATGCAGCGTGTTCCCAATGGCAATAGCGCCGTGGCATCACGACTGGACGCAGCAGCAAGTCGTGAATGCTCGAGTAACGGTTGCCGAGCAGCGAACACCGTCGTTTGCACTACGTTTCGACTTGGAGCTACCTCGAACCGAAGCATTAACATGTAAAAAACATCTAATGCGACTCGTAAACCAGCAACAAATGCGACGAGCTTTTGAATTTGCATTTGTAGGCGAGAAGGCGGTGGGTCGACGACCACCTGGAGGAGATGGAAACAGTAAACTATTGGATCAGCGACTGAAGAATTGGTTGACAGGGTGTGAGCAAGCACAAGGGCTACCGAAAGAAGAGCTGTCAAAGTGGCTGCTGTCCTGGATGATGCTGACGGAAAGAAAAGGTGACGATGGTGATGGCGAAAACCCACAAGAGTGGCTTGTGCTTCTGTGCGGCGAGGAAGGAGTTGAGGATGTCTGGGAGGAAGAGACGCTAAGCGACGTTTATCATGAGTCAAGTGATACAAGTGAATCTTTTATGGGTGGTGAGAAGTTAAGTGATGAGTACATGTACTGTTGGGATGAGAACAGTGGAGATGATGAGGATTTGCCCCCTCCGTACGACAAAATAAAAGATGCTGAGGTTGACTTGAGTATACAGGATGGACATTGTGACAAGGTCGGAAAAACGCAATCGACAAGGTCCTTAATCCAAGGGACATCAAGGAGTTTAGTTTCTAGTCACTCAGCCGAGGTAATTCCAAAACCTAAGCTTCAACCGACTATTGTCTCGTTAGAAATACGTCATGGCGCACTAGATAGAGAATATCCAGAGGAGTTCACTGCCGAATGGGCAACTGATCAAAGACATCTCCCTCGAGACTTCTGTGCATCGCGTCGTGCCGTGCAAGTTGCCAAACGACAATACGATCAAACGATAAAGGTGGCGCAAGTGCGGCACACGGAAATGCTGAGAGAAACGGCCAAGAAAGCGGTCGAGATGGAACAAACGCGACGCGATGCTCAAGTCCTTCGACAGCTAAATGCAGATACGTTGGAGTATCGCAAAGAATTGAATAGGATCGAGGCTCAAATGAAACAAACATCCATTGCCGCTCGTCGTGAGCAGCAGCGAGCGAAACGAAAGATGCGTGGCATTTGGCACGGCACTGATACAATGGAGCCATTCGAGCGTTTTGTGACAAAGGAAAGGGAGCACAGTAGCCATCGTAGACGAGATGGGCGTGCTGTACATGTATATGATCTTAACGGACGTCGACAAGAGCAGGATGTGGAGAGATCTTCTACCCTGTCCTCGTCATCTGCTGGCTCTGAGCGGCGTAAAAATGACCACAGAGAACGCGAAAATACCACTAGGAAGCTTGGAAGGCAACGTATTTGGATGGAAGTGGAGGCAGTCAAAGCCGCACAAGAACGACTCTATCGCTTTTTTCAAAAGGACCAAAACTCCCTGTGATCCGTGTTGCTACAGCGTTTCTAAAGGCCATCGCGGGTAATATCGTGCGGATTCTGGATCACTACTACGCATGCCTTGAGCGAATCGCTCGAGTCCTGCCCAGGCAACCATGACACCATTATCAGTGCAATACTTTGCCGGCGGAAAGACTGCGACGACATCTTCGGCTGCTGCTGCTGCCTGAATCCGGCTGCGGAGATACTGATTCGATGCCACACCACCGCATACAACCTGAACAAAATGTAGCGTTGACGAGAGGGTCAAAAGCACGTGTCACTTGAGATGTAACACGTACAAGGGTTGAAATATCGCTCCCCAGGCGTTCTTTGCTCCACTGACAAGCTCGTCGCGTTCGTGTGACCAACTGGTCGACTGCTGCTCGCTGGTTAATGCAAAAGGAACGATGTAGTCGCAGTAGGCAGCTTTAGAAGACAAGGCGCATTCTTACCTGAAAGGAAGCGCATAAGTCTTTCTTGGTCTGCTCGTTGAGTTTACCTAGCTGTTTGATGCAATTGACATTGATATACTACCTACGTCTGGTATGGTCCAATTTTTGCAGCTACTACCTTGGTAACTTCTCGAAGCACGGCAGTCTTAATCCCAGAGTACGAGAACTCGCAGTCCTGAGCTCAGATCAACAGTCAGTTCAGCTTTTCGGCCAAGGAAAACGAGTGAACTTGACCTTTCGATGTTTCATGGGCTCCGTAAACGGAAAAGCACGGTCATTGCCCTGTGCGGCCAGATCTTCGATTAATTTGCCACTGTGCACACTTTTGTTGCCAAAGGAAGTGATATCGACCATTCGAGCAACTTTATCATAGGCTTCTCCAATCGAGTCATCTACCGTGTTACCCAAGAGCTCGTACGTCCCGAGACACTTTGCCAACACAAGGCAACAGTGACCTCCAGACACGAGCAGCACAACAAAGGGAAACTCTGGACGTGACGTGTGCAGCTAAAACATGCAAGAGATCCATCATGAAGGCGCGATATTTCGCTGCTGCACTTGCAATCGTACGTACGTGTGGCAGTCTTGACACCAGGATATGAGCCTGTCGAGCCAGAAATCACTGAGTATTTTACTCGGAACGCATACAAAGAGCAACTACCCCACCTCAAGGTGATTTATCGGCAAGAACGCCATGTTTGGATGGTCCAAACACATCTGTCGCGCCGTTTGTAGCCCCACATCCAGACACGGTGCTAGTCCAGGACCGGACGTTACCGCCACCGCCGACAATTCCTTCACACTCGTTAACCCACTACGACCGATTAGTGTTCAAGCCAACACTGCTCTTATTTCCATTCGAGCTTCTTCTTACCTCTGCTCGATCGCCGCATGAATCACATGTGGCAGATTTTCAGCATGCGCCCGCGCTGCCAGCGCTGGTACAATCCCTACAGACCCCATCATCTGACATTTAGCTTACAAAACAATTCTTGTAAATACGATACAAAGTATATGAGACCTTTCCACTTGGCATGGAGTTCCCATTGTGACGAAATGATGTTGCTCAGTACACGTCCGTCTTGGTCTAGTACGGCAGCTGCCGTGTCGTCACAACTGTAGGATTATATTCAAAAACAGTACGGCTTTATTTAAGCAAAAGTGTGTATGACAGAGCAAAATGATGTACCTGGTCTCAATGCCCAGTAGATACGAAGCATGGCGCAATTGAACTCGCCGGCGAGGCGGACGAGTTGCTGCTATCCTGTGCATCGTTTGACATTCATGTGTACCACACGATGATTGTTTTTCAGCGATAGGTTTTTTGATTGGGTCAAGGTTTTTTTCTGTGTCCCAGATTTACGGTATTCGACTCGTGCCAGGGGGCAAGGCCGGTAGAAGAATTGTTGTCATTATGGCAGGGACAGGAGAACAAGAGGTGGCCAAGATAGCGCGTCAGATCACGGAAGTAACACAGCGCGATGGATGGAAGTCAGATAAAAGTGTGGTGCCTGATATGCAGCGGCTACTGAGCAAGCTCACGACATTAAAAGTGGACAAAGATTTATTACAACGCACCAAGATTGGTGCAGCGGTAAACAAGCTAAAGAAACATAATGACGAGATTGTACGAGGATATAGCACGACCCTGACGAAGAAGTGGAAGACTGAAGTGGGTATTGCGGCGCCGGATCGACCACCGGAGAGACAGCGCATGTCGAGTCCTACTATGCCATTAAAACGAGGTGACTTTTCTAACGTGAATAGAAATGCACAAAACATGACGCTGATGATGATTTTTGTTGGGGTAGATTCAGATGAGCGGAAATTGGAGAGTGCAAGGAAGAAGTTGCAGCAAGGATATGCGAATGAAAAAGCCAAGCGAGATTCGCGGACTGTCCAGGTGCTAAGTGGACCGATTTCGAAAGGACGAAGAGGCACGAAAGTCTCGACAGCCCCATCCAGGAGCTCAGTGGGGAGAGCGCAGTTGGCGCAGCGTCGTCCACTCTCTTCGGCGAATCATCGAGCTGCATCGGCCCCACCAGTTGCGCGTAGAGTGCTACCAACCTCAAGGACACAGCTACAGTCGAAACGTTCAGTTACGTCGCTTGCCAATATGTAAGTCACCTGGCCTACGTGCTAAATGCCTGTCGTGATTTTACTAGTAATTTAACCAATCGACGGCTGTTCTTCCAGGTCAGCAGAAGAGAGACATCGTCAGCGCCAGCTTAAGTACAGAGCGCTGTCCGGCCAGGGAAGTCGTGAAAATGATCGCCGAGATCTTGACCGCTCTCGAAACACTAAAAGTAGTTCTCAGGTCAACGGCAGAGTGACATCCTGTGGTTCATCTTCCAAAAGTGGCTCGGCACCAAAGGATCTTCCTCATTTCGTGGATGCACGCAAGGCACTATTAGATAAAATGTATCCTCGTGTGTGTGGGGTTGGAGCGGTCTCTAGCTCTGAAAAATCAACAAGTGGTGCTAAAAAGAGCCGACCTAGTGCGGCTACCAAGCGGAAAGAAATCAATTATACAGAAGGACAGCGTGAAGTGATCTCGTGGCTCAAGGGGTTAAGTGTCGACATGAGCGAATATGCCTCAGCCTTCTTTGAGAACGGCTTTGACTCGGTCAAGTTGCTCAGCACCATTGAAAAGTCAGATTTGCCGTCGCTAGTACCTAAAAAAGGGCATCATCGTCTAATTCAGCAAGCTTTGGACGATTTGCGGCATAAACATTCCACGTCGGCAGCTTCCCAGCGCCGTGAGCGGTTTAAACAAGAGTCACGCGTGCGACGTAGCGATCCATTCGAAGAAGAAGATTCCGACGATAGCTTTGTGGTGAGCGATGATGGCGAGTACCGTCCTGGACATATCGCAGCTATGTTTCGGAAGAATCGAAAGCGACGGTATTCGATTGACTCGGATGACTCGATCAACATGGAAGCATCATTTGATGAGATTCAGAAAGAAGAAAAGCGCAGGTACGTTTCTATGTGCTTAAGTAGAGTTATTTTTTGTGATAGGTGACTGATGGGTTGTTTCTATTGGTGTGTAGTGCTTTATATGGCGAATACGAAGATTATAAAGAAGAGTTGCGCAACAAAAAGATGATGAAAAAGAAAAAGTGATCCTGTGAGGAGCCGAAGTAAATGCAAGATAAGGTAGAGAGTACATAGCGTCCGAGTATACAATGTTTATTGGCGTTCGAGGAACAATTTAGACTTTCTGCTCCATGTAGAAATGTACATGTGTTTATAATAGAAATATCAGAAAATGGTATTCGCACCGTAGTTATTAGTGGTAACGTTATACAATAATTTAAAAAGATAAATGCTGATGTTATTGTCAAATTTTTGAATTTGAAACTTGAGATGTTCTCGAAGATCTCGTCTCTGCGTCGAAATGGTGGCAAAGCGCTGCAGTTGTTTGCCTTATCCAAGACGAGAAACAATCCTCTGTATCCCGTCAATGTCTTTACCAAAAATGAGCATCAACAAGCTTGTTATAAGGCGTTGGCGTTCACCGCCGTGGCCCTCACATCGCTGACATTAAACTACTCAACGTCATCTGAAGAGGTTAAGACAATTACTGAGCCTCACTATCTCTCAAGTGCCGAAGAATTTTTATACCCTAAAATCCAGCCTTTTAACACGGGTATGATTCAAGTTTCACCAGTCCATAAATTGTACTATGAAGAGTGTGGCAATCCATACGGCAAACCTGTAATTATGGTACATGGTGGGCCGGGCGCAGGTTGTTCCGACAACATGAGACGGTACCATGATCCACGGATCTACCGTATTATCTTGCTGGACCAACGTGGCTCAGGACGTAGCGAACCTCATGCGTCACTTGAAGACAATACAACCTGGCATTTGGTCGAAGATATGGAAAAATTGCGCCGTCATTTGGGTATTGACAAGTGGCAGGTCTTTGGTGGATCTTGGGGCAGCACGTTGTCTATCGCTTACGCTATTGAACATCCCGAGCAAGTGACCGAATTGGTGCTTCGAGGGATTTTCCACCTGCGCAAACAGGAAATTGACTTCTACTATCAACAGGGAGCAAATTTCATCTATCCAGATCGTTGGGAAGCCTATCGTGACGCTATTCCAGAAGACGAACGAGATAACTTCTTACTTGCGTACCATAAACGTCTCACAAGTGACGATCCAGCCGTTCGCATGCCCGCAGCTATGGCGTGGACAACGTGGGAGAAGACAACGAGCAACTTAATTCCTCGGGTAAACGTTTACGTTTGTTAAAAATCTTGTTGAAACGTTTTTTTCTTATCAATTGTTTTTGGTGGCTGTAGACTGATTCAGCGAACAAGGGAATCGACAACGAAAAGTTTGCGGAAGCTTTTGCTCGCATCGAAAACCATTTCTTTGTCAACAAAGGATTTTTCCCGAGCGACGAGTTTCTCAACGAGAATGTCGACAAGATTCGTCACATTCCGACGGTAATTGTTCAGGGAAGGTATGTAGCGCAGAGAATCACCAGGAAATGTCTTTTGGATCTGACGTGTGGGTACTGTCATTTGTGTTTCAGATACGATGTTGTGTGCCCGATGAAGACGGCCTGGGATTTTCATAAAGCTTTTCCAGAGGCTGATTTCCGTGTGGTCCAAACCGCCGGCCACTCTGCTATGGAACCTGGCATTGCCAAGGAGTTGGTGGACGCCACAAACAGATTTAAGCACAACGATGACCCAAATTAGACGATTAATCGTTATTAAGTGTCGATAGCAATAATTGTGCGCGTGGAATCATTTGAAAAGCACTACCGTATTGCAGTCAATTACAGTCACACCTCCCAATGAGAACTCCCCTAACTGGCACAAATCCTGTATCTGAAGCCACAAGTTTTTGCCCAAATCTGTACACTGAATTTTTGTATGGGCGAGCGAATTTCCTCTTTTCCTGGGTCATTTTATAAGTGGTCACCCAAGGGGGCGTAAGGTATAAGATTGTAACTTTGTACTGGAATAATCCGAGATGAAGATGGTCGAGGAGAAGAAACCTGTCGAGCGTGTGTTCCTCAAGCATGTGCATTAACTTTAACCGATGCACCGCGGCGTCAAACTGCGCTTAGATAATGTGTCCCTGTTTTCCGCGATTAATGTTTTCGACTAACTTTAAAAGCACGGTATTATCCGAACATCGGATCCCAAGTGTCTCTAACGCTGCACGAAAACCTTCATAACTTAATTTGCGCTCGCCTTCCGGCCCGGCCCCTTCAAATGCGACACGAAGGCGGGACGGCGTTACATCAAAGTACGGATCCAGCAAATTCATGTCTCTCGATTGTCCTTTTAGAGACACATTGGTAAAACTCATATAATTGCCAACATGGCCATCGCTCGGTTGTCTGGAAACTACGACGTGTGCTACTGGAATTTCTACTGCAAAATAAAGCTTGCGGGGTTAAAGTGAGTGCAAAATCACTCCGTGGAGATGCATCGTGTGTTGCCAAACTTTGGAACAGTGGAGTTTCTTCATCCGCTGAGTAATAATCCATTCCACGCTTGATTGACAACCTGACTTTTTTATAATGGCGCTATCCGGTACTCCATTGTAGAAATCAACCCGTTGGCATAAGAAGCTCTCGGGGCCAGAGCCGTTTTCGTCAAAATCATTCTGTATACCGAAAATAGAGCTGCAAGGCAACGGTAATGGCAATGGTCAAGACCCAAAAGCAAGCATAGCCATAACGTTGATGGAGTTCCGGCATGTCGTCGAAATTCATTCCATAGACACCGGACCCGGTAAAAACACACCGTGAGGGTATACATGACATAATTCATTTGCGAGGCTTTTGCATCACGATATTCGTCCGTGAGTTGGTGACAACCTGGACGACATGATCGTGTCCGTCCCGGACATAATCCGTGGCAATGGCATCGAAATCTCGACTTTCAATCATGCTTTTCAACACTTCGCGCGCAGGTTTCAAAAGTCGACGAAGACGAACCAATTCGTTCTTTAACTGGCGCAACGAGCGGAATTCAAACCGATGCTGCGCTTGATCGATCTGGATCTCGAGCTTCATGAGACACTCGGTGATGAATTCACTACGTGGGTCACTTGGTCCACAATCACGGCCAGAACCGACTGGCCAAAAAAACGTCGCGTCATGGTGGCGTAACTTGGAGTACGGAACGGTGAGACGACGATTTATTTGCCCCAGAGATCATTCTACCATCTTTGATGGTAATCACTGTCTCATTTCCAACGATGAAGATAAAGACGTGTTCAACCCAGAGCCACAATGGCTTTTCCTCCTCGGTTTTGTTTTAACACGAGGCTCATTTTCCGACTAAACGAGCTACCAATTGCTCGGTTCCATGGCTTATGCATGAGCAATGAGGCCAAAAGTGGAATGGTTTGCTGCTCGCTATTGCCCACGGTTTGCTGTAGCGTCGCAAGTGGCGGCTATGATAGAGTGAAACTCTACGGAAGTGCTATTTTCGGATTGGTTAAAAAAAGAATTTAAAAGGAACTAGCCATAAGTAGGGATACATTTAAGCAGGTGGTTTTCGCGTAAAATCACGACAGAACCCCCTACTCAGTTGGATTACGTCTAGGTCGTAGAAGTGATGATCCACTGGGCTCCTGGTCAGGAGGTAAAATCACATGGAAACTATGAAGACGCAAACGTAAATGTGATGTAAAAGTAAGTTTTCGATGGCCGTGCGGCACTAGAGCGAAAATATTCAAACTTTCAGTATTCGATACGCCACAATCTCTTTAAAAGTTGTAATTGTCTCCATATATTTTTCATTCGAGCCCAGGTCTAATCCAATCAACTGCACCCGTGTCCATTAGCTGGCAGGAAGATATAACATGTAAAACGTTTTGTCCTCTAGCATAGGCGGGTAACACAGGCGATCCAGAGACCATTCTCCATCATGTTGCGGATGTTCCTTATCAGAGTAGATATCAAATCGACGCGAGAATATATGGCCAAGATACTAAAATCCATCTTCACCTGACCTTTTGGCATTTTTCTCATCCTTTCCTCGTGGCAGCTAGTGTGTTGCTCGCGCAACGCGAGGAATGCTACACAGTTCGCAAGTAGCGCTGGAATTGTCGCCGTTAAAATTTGCACGTGTGCAAGCCTGACACTCCCAATATATTTTCAGCTCTTGAGGGCTGATCTTCGGCGCTAGCTGAAGACGAATACAACACAACGTAGGAGTGTCGATGGTCTGGTCTATCTCGTCTGCATGATCATTCCATTCAATAAGGCAAAAATTTTACCAATGCTATTAACCCACAAACGATGTCTTGGCGCGCAACAAGACCACAAAGAGGCGATCTGCTCCCAAAGATGACCATAAAATCAGCAAACCGGGTCATCGAATCCAAAACAGGCTTTAGTTCGTCATTTCTCCACAACATTTCCCCCGTTCGGACATCCAGCTTTAGCTCTTGTTGATGACATCTAAATTTACCAGCACCTCCGACATCAGATTCTTCGATCATTTCCTCTCGTCGGTCCGTTCGGTTGACCGAAGAGGAATTCGAATGATGCTTATAGTAGTTAGTTGCAAAGCGCAAGAGAGGAAAAGTGATCGTAAACGCTTCCAGTATTACCTCCCACTGGCCGGAGAGGTTTGCCATTGAGCCTTCGTGTTTTATGCTTAAATTACAAGACGTTTAGACCAAGTAAATGAATGATCTTCACCATAATCGCGAGAGGGTCTGGCTGTGTTGTGAAGTTGCACTGGATAAAATCAGTAAAGATGCACGTGTAATGGACCTCATTATGACTATGCCCCAATTGGTAATGTTGGAGGGCAGCTACCCGGAAGTCCATACTCGCTCGAGACAGCAAAAGCAGCCCAGCTCAATGAAAGGATGTATCACGAATGGCTTAGACCAGCGTGGCCAGTGGTG
>MIQA02000358.1:9884-41583 GCA_001887855.2 Sclerospora graminicola | reverse complement strand
TGTTAAACTTCTTAAAGTTGCATTATGGAGGCAACAACTTCGAGATACATATAATCTAATTCTTATGATAAACGACAACGTCTAGTGATAGTTCGAAGCATCTTTATAGCTGATTAGTCGTGTGGTACCGCCGAAAACGAGTGCAGTTGCCCCTACAGCGAAAAAAATGTCTTCGTCTCAGGCTGATAGCATCTTTTAAAAACGAGGTAGAATCAAACGACGAAAATCATAAGGAATGGAATGGAAAATTCACAACATGTAGACTGAGACCGGCGACTCAATCTCTTGATAGAAGAAACCAACTTGGTGCGAACACGCCCTTCCGAGTTAAAGAAAATCGATGGAATGGAAAAGACGGTAACCTAGCGAAGATTACTTAAAGGATATTTGTGCCGATCAGTTCGATGTAAATGTAGTCGCGATTCTTCACAAGCCCCTTCGAACGACGTCGCCCAAACCATAGATTGATATGGATCTTTGGAAGGTGGTGCTTCTGGCAATCGAATGTACGGTAGATCTGCTCTTGTTGTCACAAGACGAGCTGTCAGTTGACGTTGATTCATCCATCGAGCAGCATAATATCATTCAGATTGCCAGGGTCGATCTATTGAAATTGACGGCCCTGGTGCTGCTTTACATGTACGCTCGAAACTACGGTACGTTGTACCTGATTTATTGTACAGGATGTACATCTTCCGCATACGGCCTCAGCCATATGGTTGCGGGTCGCTGATTTGCGGGCTCCGTAGACTCTCCCTTCGGTACATATACCGGTACATGTATTAGACCTCCTGGGCTGAAAGTTTGTTTATGCGAAAAGTGATTACGAATTCCGAAAAACAGAAACTGCTTTACAAAATGACGAAATCATGTCGCAAACATTGAAATTGAAACATCTGTAGATGCTGATAATTTCGGAAAATTCAGGATGCATTTCATATGAAATTAAATCAAATCAAAAAAAGGTTTCTGATTTCGCATTTCCCACACCTTTTCACGATTTGAGTCGAAATCTGCGCAAACAGCCACTTGGTGTGCATTTTCTGATCTTGAGCGTTAGAGGTCTATTAATAAGGAGTTTCGAATTCGCAGTCTAGACCTCACCCAACAAGGATGGAGAGGTTCTCGACAGGATTCAGGACCACAGGATTTCAACGGACGAATGGCCTGGGCACGGGCCCAGGCCCTCCCCCTTTGGACAGCAGCACGTCCCGCCAACGCGGGCAAGCAAGTTCACCGTCAGCAGCGATAAGTGCGGCGGTGAACTCTGCACAGGACAATCGGGACTGGACTAACATAGAGCCAGTTCCAACGCCACCGAGGAAAACACTTGGGAGTGTGGGAGAGCCTACGGGGCCACTACACCCAGGTCCATCGGCGTGCTCAAACGCCGCGAATATCGGAGTTACGACAGGGTGTGAAGAGGTGCCTACGGGGCCATCACACCCAGGTTTAACGATACACTCACAGGGAAGGACGCTTGGAGGTGTGGACGAGCCTGCGGGACCACCTCACCTAAACCCACCTGTGCACTCACCGGTTACTATTACCGGAGGAATGTCAGGGTGTGAAACAGGGCCTGCGAGGCCATCACATCCAGGATCAAGGATACAATTTTACATTGTGGAAGAAGGAACTCTGCAATTTGAAATTGCTAACAATGACGGAACACCGCGTGTTAACGGACAAAAGCAGGTGGAAGTACGACACTTTCACCGCAGTCTAATGGACATCAAGTCAAAGGATGCGAAGAGCATTAAGAAGACTAAACAAGGGTTACGGAGAACCGGACCTAAAGAACCGCCACCAGTGACAGGATGTGCGGCGAACAAGAGAAGAAATTACCGCTCGCAGTGATAAGTGCGGCGGCGAACTTTGCTCACGATACACGAGGCTGGTCTCATAGCAAGCCAGCTCCTATGATATGGATGCAAGGGGGTGAGTATATGCCTACCGGGCCTCCACGCCCAGGATTGCTTATGGACATCTTCGACGACAAACAGAGTAAACGACTCTGGAAAGGATTTTTCGGGATTGTTTCGGCGTGGCGATAGCTACCCCGGGACCAACTTGTTTTTCAAGGCAGTGTCGTAAAAGGAGACGGGATTCGACTGTTAAGCAGTTTAAAGTGCATTGACAGCCTAGACCCAGCACCGGATCACGACTTCAGACGACCAGACCAAGAAAAGCAAAGTTTGCCGAGCAAGGACCCGACAAACATGTTAAATAACTCTAGATTACCTTCTAGTCTTAATAGGTTCGAAGTAGCCGTTAGCTAAGGACTAAATGGACTACCTTATTATTATTATTACTAGGGCTCAAACCCAAGCCCAACCCGCACCGCACACACACAACCCACAGTAAGGTAAATTGGAATTTTAAGTTTAACAACCCACAGTTCGGGGGGGGGGAGCGGTCCGGCGCCCTCTTTGTCACTACAAGAAAAAAACTGGGTTGGCGACATACTTGCACAAATATTCGTGCAATTATGCCGGTCTCATTCGACCTCCTTCTCAATTACTAAAGAAAGACGTCGAATGGCACTGGGATACCCACTGCCAAGATGCATTTGATGCAGTCAAGCGTAGCTTGACTGAAGCTCCCGCCTTGGCGATAGCCAATAACGAGCGACCGTTTTACGTCGTTTGCGACGCGAGCGATTTCGCCATCGGCTGTGCCTTGATGCAGCGCGATCAAGATGATCGTGATCGCGTAATCTTTTACCAATCCCGTCAGTTGCGTCCAGCCGAGCACAACAATCCAGTGCATGACAAGGAACTCCTGGCCATGAAGTATGCACTGGCAAAGTTTCGGATCTATCTCTTAGGAGATAGACCGTTTGTGGTTTACACGGACCATGCGTCGTTACGCACGGCCGTGAATTCACCACACATCTTTCAAAGAATGGTACGTTGGCTGTCATTCTTTGCTGAATACAACTTCACGGTTGAGTATAAAAGTTGAACATGATAGCGGAGGCGCTATCACGACGCCCCGATTACGAGATGAAACCGTCTGTAACGGAGGCAATCAGTGCAAACGCAATACGTTGCACTGCTCTGTCGTCGTCACTCGTACGACAGGTACGTCAAGCGTACGAAACAGACGAGGAAACTCGTCTGCTGATTGATTACCTAAGTGATCAATCTGATCGAAAGCGCAAGGAACTTCCAGAGTTCCTTCGCGCTTGCGTGCATCGTTATCGATTGCACGATGGTCTGTTGCGTTATAGCACAGACCAAGATGATGCTAGTCGCTTCGTCGTTCCAAACGACGATGATCTCAAACATCAAATTTTGTTTGAGTACCATGATGCACCGATTTCGGGGCATCAAGGTCGAGAGAAGACGTATGCTTCTCTCGCACGCGATTTCTACTGGCATAACCAGTATAAATGGGTACGTAAGTACGTACGCGCTTGCAAGATATGCCAGCGCGTCAAGCCTGCGCACTCTGCGCAGGCTCCCCTCCAATCTCTGCCGGTTCCGACAGAGTGTTGGAAGTCCATTTCCATGGACTTTATCTTTGGTCTTCCGGCTGATCACAGTCGGAAGACAGGAATTGTGGTCTTTGTGGACCGCTTCAGCAAGATGGTTCATCTTGCTGCAGTGTCAGCGAATGTCACCGCCGCAAACGGCGGATATTCGTTGACACGGTATTCCGTTTGCTCGGAATGCCGGAAAATATTGTCTCGGATCGTGATCCGAGATTCACAGGACGTTTCTGGCAAGAAACGTTCTCTTTGTTGGGCACGCAGTTGAAGATGTCAACTGCGGACCATCCGAAAACGGATGGGCATACTGAACGCGTTAATCGCGTTCTCGGAGACATGCTGTGTTCATACACGCATTCCTTCGAGCGGTGGAGTGACTATTTGCCACTCACCGAGTTTGAGATCAATAACTCGGTGCATGCTTCTACAGAGCATCACATACAATTAGCAACTTCCCTACACGGAAGTTGCTCCCTAAGTTCATTGGACCTTCTAAGGTCCCAAGCGAAAAGGGGAATGCCTATACACTAGACATTCCCGCGGCCATGCGCCTTCACCCAACGTTTTACGTTGGGAGGCTCAAGCCGTATCGATCGTCTACGTCTTCGGACGAGACGCATCGCCACGGCGAATTCTGTGCTTCTTCAAGTCTCCCAAGAGAGACTTGTAATCGGTCTCCAACCGATTGTGAGAAGTCCGGAGAGTTTTCATCTCCGACTTTAGTCGATCGATCTCGACCAGCAGAAGATCATTCTTCTGCTGCATTGCGAGATGAGATCTCAATATGTCGCGAATCTCGTCGCGATGAGAACGATACGTCCTCATCGAGTGCGCCATATCGGCGCTCAGGCTGTTACATGCCTCTCGAGCTTGCGGAGCTGTGAACCATGCTCTACAACAACAACGCCGAGGAAATTACCAACCCCCGCCGCCCCTGATTGATAATCAGGGGAATAAGCGTTATATTCTCGAGCGCTTGCTATCGAAGCGCTCGGTTCCCTATAAGAAGGGGCAGCGTACCGAGTACTTGGTACGCTGGTTGGGGTATTCCCAAGCGTTTGACTCTTGGGAACCGATTGAGGTGCTAAGGGCGGATGCCCCTGACCTCCTGAAGGAGTTTGAGAAGGATACTTCTCCTCAAACTCGTAAGAAGCATCAACACTAGGTGTTGATGGTTGCAAAGTATCAGCACTAGGTGCTGATACATTAAGGGCATCAGTTAGGCCCTTAACACTAGCGGGTACCGAGTAACCTCGGTACCCTCGTAGCTCATTTTCGGTAAGACGAGGAGCACCCTTGGGACAACAAGGGCAAGCTAAGTGAGAAGGAACTCCTTAAGAAATACCTTTTTTGATGCAGGTAAAATGGATAAACTCCATTTTGCCTGAGCGTGAGTGCTTTAAGAAGCGCTCGCGGTTTACGTGAACTTTGCTCACGTAATCGTCGGGGCCTTTGTTGTAGTTTTCAACAAAGCTATTCCAACTTTGGGTCAGGGCGTCCTTATCGTCCCTGTTCTTTCGCGACCCTTTCCGGTTCGTATAATAACGAGCCTGATAGAAAATGTAGATAAAGTACCGACGTCTATCGTCAGTACTTCGATCGCGAAGGTCTTCGCAATCATCAAGCGCGTTGATGTCAAACAACGGGTATTGACAATCGCGCTTGGTGTGCCCACCACTTTCGGGCACAAGTGTCCATGCTGGGGTCCAAAACTCCACTTTGTACGGAACATGAGGTTCCGTACGTCATGGTGAATCAGAAGCAGCGTAAGCCGCTTCTGCGCGTTGTTTGAGCACCACTCATGCCACCGTATGATGGAATTGTCGCTGTCGTAATCGACAGCGTCAGAATCCACTTCGCTTAACGGCGAAGCAATTCTATCGGGCTTACGCTCGCTAGATTCATTGCCGAGGACGGTGACGTCCTCGCCCTCCTCTTCGGAGTCAGATGACTCTCCAAAGGGAGGATTGGGCTTCTTAGCCACCCGCCCTGCGGCAGGGGAAGGTGCGGAAGATGTTGCATTGCGACATCTTCCCGCCCTCTTTTAGACACTGCTTCTGCAGCGTCTACTATGAGAGGCAATGGGTTTCTCGGCTTACTCTTCGACGCTACATTAGTAGCGTCGGTATGTGATGTTGGCACCTCTGCACGGGAAAAAGATGGCCACGGGGGCACTCTTCCCGACCAATATGGCAACTGCCTCGGCGTCGTGACTGCTCTCAGCCGTGAGTTCTTCGTCTTCGATACGGGAATCACTTTCATCCGTGACGATATCTTTGTTCTCACGGTGGGTATTTCCCACCGTGGATAAATTCTCCACACCACGAACGTCGTAGGACGTGATTAATTTAACACGGGGATGTTCGTCACCCGTGTTGCACACGTTACCAACACGCAACGACTCTTCTGTTGCGTGTGCAAGTCCCACTAAACTCTTACTAGCGGATGTTGATTCCACTGACAGTGTCAGGTCAGACCTGGTGGTGTCATCGCTATCTACCAGACTGTCTGACTCTGGGGTTGTATCGTTAGATACAGCCGGATTACTCACAGGGTGATCAGATCCTGTGGGTCTACCGGAGTCGATCGACAGGTTTACCCAGTCGATCGTTGGTTGGTGCTTGGACATCCAAGGTGTAACAGGCTAGCTGTTACTGGCTTACACTGTAAAATTTGCAGTGAGGAAGCGTGCAATTAGTTAGGACCAAATTAAATTTGGTCCTCCTTAGTTTATTCAAGACAAACTTTAGGTAGACTATTAATTAATCAAATAATCTATTAAATATATATATTAATATATATACCTAAAGCCACATGTCTACAAGAAGGTAAGTTTACTAGTGAATATATTTATGAGTGGTTAAGAGCTAATAGTATAATTAGACCTAGACTAATCATAGTAACATGTAGTATAAATTGGATCTAATGATATTTTTATCATTAGATTACTTGTTAGATTCGATAATTGTATCAGAATCTGTTCTCAAGGTGGATTATAACAACTTATAATCCAATATTCGCATTTCAGACATTAAGTCTGAAATTGAACTGTGATATTTCAACTTAAATATCACTTATGTAATGACACCCCATTACATCACCCCCACGCAAGGTGTTTGGCCAATAATATAACGTAATATTGGCCAATCGAATGGTGGCACTTGTTGGTCATAACGGTATTCTGTTATAACCCATTAACGACCATAAGAACTAATGGTCGAGAAACGCGGCGGCGCTCTTAAGGGCACTACCGATACTACCAACGCAGCCCCCACCTCTGCATCAGGTTGACAGTGGTCACCATAATGATGATGTCGTGATAACAATCACCGTGCCGCAGAACAGGCAATAGATCAGACGAGTGCGTCTGATCATGTGGTTGACTCTGTCGAGACGTTAACGTCTTGACGCAGACAAAGACTGGAATAGCTACCCAGTCTCTAACACTCGATAATCCCCCGAACTTAGGTTCGGAGGTGATGGTTCTTCTAGCCTTGAGCTGGAAGAAGTTGGTGAAGAATTTGCACGATGATCAGATGGATCAGATATGTGTCATCGTTGCAACAGACGATGTTGTGGATATTCGTGAACGAATATCCACACTGCAGGCAGATGACATTGGAAGCGATATCGTTCCCAATAAACAAACCAAAGTTCAGCTCTTTGAAGCGCAGAGCTGGGAGTCGCTTAAAGCGACTTCTCCATACTGTGGGGTACGTTGAGAATACGCTGACGTATTCCCAGAAGAAGTACCTTGTGAGCTCCCTAACGAAAAGGGAACTAAACATGAAATTGATCTCGTGCTTGGCACGAAGTACTGAGTCACGCTGCAATGACCATTACCGCGTGACCAGGTCAAGGCGATCGACGATTTCATCGAAACTCGTCGTAAGGCGGGACATGTGCAGGAGTCTACCTCACCGCACACCAGTCCCACTTTTTATGTCAAGCAATCCACTGGTGGGTGAAGAATCGTCCATGCTTTTAACAAGATGAACGCACCGTGCTCTCGATTTAAGGGATGGTTTCTACCAAATCCTCATGCGTGAGAAGGATATCCCTCTAACGTCAGTAAGAACTCCAAGCGGTAGGCTTTGGGAGTGGCTTGTGATGCCACAGCGGCTTCGAAAAGCCCCTGCTACATTCACCGAGCTATTTCGACGACGTGTCATCCACAGCAAGGCTGAACACGATAAAAGCAAAGTAGATGTTCATCATGAATATCTACGCCGGGAGTTAGAGCTTATGCGTAAGCATAAGCTCTATGCCAATCTAAAAAGGTGCACCTTCGGTGCACCTGAAATACCCGTTCTTGGCTGCTTCGTGGGCAAGAACGGGGTGCACCCTGATCCGGAAAAGATCAGGGTGATTGTTGAATGGCCTACGCCAAACAATGTCAAGGAACTTCAAAAGTTCGTTGGGTTGGCGACATACTTGCACAAATATTCGTGCAATTAGGCTGGCCTCAAACGACCTCTTTCTCAATTACTTAAAAAAGATGTTGAATGGCAGTGGGATACCCACTGCCAAGACGCTTTTGATGCAGCCAAGCGAAGCTTGATTGAAGCTCCCGTCTTGGCTGTAGCCGATAATGAGCGACCGTTTCACGTCGTTTGCGACGCGAGCGATTTCGCAATCGGCTTTGCCTTGGTGCAGCGCGATCACGATGATCGTGATCGCGTAATCTTTTACCAATTGCGTCAGTTGCGCCCAGCCGAGTACAACTATCTAGAGCATGACAAGGAACTTCTTGCCATGAAGTATGCACTGGCAAAGTTTCGGATCTATCTCTTAGGAGATAAACCGTTTGTGGTTTACACGGACCATGCGTCGTTACGCACGGTCGTGAATTCACCACATATTTCCCAAAGAATGGCACGATGGCTGTCGTTCTTTGCAGAGTACAACTTTACGGTTGAGTATAAAAGTTGAACATGATAGCGGAGGCGCTATCACGACGCCCCGATTACGAGACGAAACCGTCTCTAACGGAGGCAAACAGTATATCGTAGTTCCAAACGAAGATGATCTCAAACATAAGATACTTTTTTATTATTATGATGCCCCGATTTCGGGGCATCAAGGTCGAGGGAAGACATATGCTTCTCTCGCACAGGAGTTCTACCTGCGTAACCAGTATAAGTGGGTACGCAAGTACGTTCGCGCTTGAGAGATTTGCCAGCGCGTAAAGCCTGCGCATTCTGCGCAGGCTCCCTCCAATCTCTTCTGGTTCCGACAGAGTGTTGGAATTTCATTTCAATGGACTTTATCTACGTTCTTCCGCCCTACCATAATCGGAAGACTGGAATAGTGGTCTTTGTGGACCGTTTCAGCAAGATGGTTCATCTTGCTGCGGTGTCAGCGAATGTCACTGCCGCGCCAACAGAGCGGATATTCTTTGACACGGTATACCGTTTACACGGAATGCCGGAAAACAAATACTCGGATCGAGATCCGAGATTTACAGGACGTTTCTGGTAAGAAATATTCTCTTTATTGGGAACGCAGTTGACGATGTCAACTGCGGACCATCCGAAAACGGATGGGCAAATTGAACGCGTTAACGCATACTTGGAGACATGCTGCGTTCATACGCGCATGCCTTCGAACAGTGGAGTGGCTTCTTGCCACTCACTGAGTGTGCAATTAATAATTCGGTGCATGCTTCCACAAAATATATACCGTTCTTCATGAATGCCATGAGGCATCCACGAACCCCAGCTTTACTTGGCGGTACACCAAATATAAGTGGGGGAGGGACCCGCTCAAATTTTGAGCGAGTCGATGCGCAAGTTGCAACCTCAACTTGCGAAGAGACTGACGAGTCTTCTACAGCTAACACAGTAAACACTCAAGCAGCTTCAGATACTGAAGCTGCTTACGCAGAATATGTGTCTGCAGCGATGACTGCAGACAATGAAAAAAGCTCATCTACTGCCAATAAAGCAGTAGATGAATTCGTATTACAGCGTCAAGCAGTAATACGTTACGTGAAGGATACACTTGTTTCTGCTGTTGATAAGCAGGAGGAAGCTTGTCATGTTTTCGTTCAGCAATACTGTGTGGACGTTTCCCTATTAATAGCCCCTAAATGAGATATCCCTCATGAATTATCTCAGGTGCACGATTGCTCGCATCATTGGCAGGCTCCGGCAAACTAGGTTTTTGTCCAAAAGAAAGTCCATAAATCCTAGTTTGATAATTTGAGAATGTCTAATTGACAAACTTACAAAATCTGAGTGTTTCGGTGACGGGAGAGTCGAGCGCTAGTGCTCTCGAATGCTCTTCGCGCAGAATGGAAGAGAAATCGTGCACAACTGCCCCTCCAGTGCTTGTCGCTAGTTTGTCATTGCAGCACAAGCTTAGAAACCCACAGAAGACAACAAACAGCCGCACTCAGCACCGACATCGTGGCTCGCTCCACGTCCTCCAAGAAGCAAAGCAGCCTCGTCACGACTGGTATGAAGATCTACCGTTCTCACGCTAAGCCCGTCGAGAAGACTCTCGTCCAGCTACGCATTGAGCGCCCAAGACAGCTAGAAGCCCGTGATCGCTGGCTTCCAAAGTATGAGGACGAGCTGGGCATTCGCCCAATCTCTCAAGGGGTCAAAGTTGTTGAGGCACGATGCAAGTTCTGCGAGGTGTTTGGTCGTGAGTAGAAACCGGTAAAACCACTTGCCTCCTTTTGCGATATCCTCGCCCCTCAAAAGAGAACGAGCGAACAACTGTGAAGACGTCCAAGGTCTCATACCGACGTGATATAAATGCTGACGCATCTGCGTATAGAGCACCCCGTCAAGTTTGCAGAGTTTCAGACCCTTTCGGACGAGCAGAAGAAGACGTTCTTCCTCTCGACTGCACCAATTGTGAACGCCACAAAGCTCTGCGCCAAGATCCCTTCGGGCGTCATGGATGTCATCACTCGATTTTTTCTCTCCAACATTGATCGTGACGACGACGACGATGCTAATGTGGAAGATGTTTTTGACCAGCTCCCAGATGACGATTACCTCCTCACGATCCCTAACCTCAAGACGTTCGAGACGGTGGTGGAATGCCTCATGACTGTCTCCGGTTTTCGCAGCAATGCTCGACTTTTCCAGATCTTTCAGAGAGCTCTGGGGGGTGCTAGACTCGGGCGTCCCACCAAGAGATCGATCCGCTCCGACGCACGCAACGTCGTTGCACTCAACTTGACTGCCATCAGAGACGTGCTTAGTTTCGTGTGGAGTTTCGGCATTCTCGTTGATGGTGCTACGCACAAGGCAAAATGCTACCTGGATGTACGCCTGTCATTCGAATTCCCCTGCCAAATCCACAACATTTACCTCATGGCGATTCTGATGGGAGATGCGAGTCACACGGCATCCAACTAAGCGGACAGTGTACTCTATGTTCTCGAGACTATCTCCGGCCCAGAAGTGCTCGCCAAGCTCATGTCGGTGACAAATGATGTTGCATCCACGATGCTTGGCTGTCGCCAAGGATTCGCGCTACGCATTCGTCACGCATGTGAGGCTCAAGGTGGCAAGTCTATTGTTATCATTGGTGTGGAACTCATCAACTCAACTTGGCACTCGGCAAGTTTCTGTCGCAACTGGATGAGTTAGTTGCTTTTCGCTCGAGGCTAGGAGCTGAGATCTCATTCACCAGGACGCACGCCACAGTGGCTGCTCAACTTGAAGCTCAGTGCCCAGCGTATTCTGACACGCGATGGGAGTCAATCAACGATACGTGTCAGTTCCTGTCTTCCAACTTTGAGGAGCTGGTGGAGCTACAGGACACGAAAGGAAGGGCGCGATCTAGTCCATCGTGGTGGCTGAGCCTTTTTCTTGTTGCCAAGATAATCACTTGCGTCCACGAGTGCTTCAAGTCTATGCAGTACAAGACTGTGACCATGCAAGAGCAGAAGAATTGTTTGAACAGGCTGGCGCACACGCTACACATTCTGTTCGAGATCAACGACGGTAGCTCTGTCGCGGTTTGTGCCAGAAAGGTCGAGCAACACATCACTACGGCATCGTACCGTTCACCACCTTTGTACCGAGAGCTTGGGGAGGAGAAAAAAAAACGCATCGTATGCGGCTGGAAGCGCGCGGTCGAGGTTCCAATTAGCGAGATCAACAAGATCTCGATTGAAGTGACCAGGGAATGCGAGGTCGCGCTACCAGAAAACCCCCTCGACGTCATCGAGTCAGTGATGACCACTTCTCAAAGCTCTTGCTAGTTCACGACACTCGGCTGGACGCTTGCTTTGGCCGCGGCGTACGCGACAAGATTTGGCTGCAGTGGCTCACTCTGAAGGAGCGCTACGTAACCGACGCAGCGTTCGCCTAGGAACTGACCGGTGTACGCAGGAAAAGCATAGTCGATGCATAGGATGCAGTCGATGGTGAGAAACGCTTGCGTGAACTGACAGCTTTCCTGCTCGGTTTGGCTGCTCGCTCCCCGGGAACTCACACCATTGAAGGAGATTTCAGCATGGTAAAGTTGCTCAAGAACGACCAGCGCTGTTCTCTGAGCAACCTCTCCCTCGAGGGTCAGCTCCAAACAGCGCAATATTTCGCACTGAAAGGGCTTGCTGCTTCCGTTGCAAGTTAGATACGCGGTGCTGCTAGTACCTAGATTTGACGCCTCCCAAATACAGTTTCTGTTCGTGTGCCTAGTTTGAGATTTGAAAAATGCCTAGTCGGACTTGATCTAGGTTCTTAGGTAAAAATGCCTGGTTTGCCGAGCCCAATCATTGATTGGGCTCGCACGATTGAATGTCGCACAAATGGAAATTTTGTGCGTAATATCGCTGTGGAACGAAAGTAATTACTCACTATTACATTGTATTTTCTACGTAACCAGAGCCGAACTCCTTGGTTTCTACCTATACAGTAGCGAGTCACATCATTCTGTCCCATCCAGCAACTCATAACTTATACTTCAGTATAAATCTCTCACATCGATTACCTACGTAAGACACTAGCTCGTCTTAGTCTTTCCCATACTAGCAGAGTCTCTAGCCCTCAGGATAGTTTCTGTTTTTACTGTCCTTGTGAGCACCAAAGGAAATTTCTATATCGGTCTGCTTTTTCGACGGTGCGTCCCCTTGGTCTTTTCCGGGGTGGATCTACTTTCGGCGTCTCTCGTTCCTACAAATCCAACTATCGCGTTTGAGCTCCTACATCTCCAAGCTCTTGCACAAATAAACATTCGCAAAAGATACGGGCCAAGTATTTAAACGAAACGATAGCTGAGAGCCTACAGCATGAGCAACACGTAAAAGACCATCAGTTTCAATCAAAAGACAAAAAAGTTATCTCTTTTTCGTGAGATATGCTTTGCATGTGAAAAGAAGTGGTGGTTTGAAAGTATAGTGCGTGAATCAATCTACGCGTACTTAAGGATATGTACTTGCGCTGGCGACTCATGTTTAGCCGCAGTATGAAGTGAACAATTCTGTAGTTTTGGCTTGACATAGCACAACGCCACGAAACCATTTATTATTTTTTATAGTGAAAATAGAGTACAACGCCGATAAGAGAAAGGAAACCAGTCAGAGCACCAACACCCCAAGCGGCAACTCTTTTGCCGCTATCCTTGGTCCCGAATACTTTTAGCTTCACGCTCTTGAACAAATTCCGAAACTTTCCCTTCGTGGGATTCTTCTGAAATTCTCCCGCCGCTTTGGCAACTGCTGGTTCATGTGCGATCGTCGCTCCAATATCTTTAAGCGATTTTGAGGATTGTTTGCTTGGTACTTTAGGCAACGCTTGCGTAGAGGGCAACTTTACCTTTGGTCCGCGAATCTTTATCTTTTTAAGAAACTCTGATACCCGCTCTTCATTGTCCGCGTCGATCGACTTCGGGTCGTTGCTGTCCCTGAGGTTTCGGTTACTCGTGGCCCCAAGAGTCTCGACTTGAGCCGTGTCATTAGCACAACTGAAGGTCGAGCAACACGCGATCACGGTAATGGTAAGGAGAAGAGCGAAGAAGAGTTGGCGCGTCATATTGAAGAATGAAATGAAAGAGTTGAGCTTGGTTTTGGGGTGAACGAAGCGTAAAAGATGGACAGCAAGTTCGAAACATGAGCCTCCCAATGTAATGCTTGTAATGTTGCCTTTAAACTGGCTAGTACGATGGAAGGGGTAGAGTTTGCTCTATATCGCCAACTGGTCGACAGGTTGAGTGAGTGACCGAGTCTGGTTGGACATGCTGCTGCCCACACATCCCCGAAATTAGGTAGCTTCCTTTATCTATATGCTTATACTCCTTCTTCGGGAACGTCGGTTGTCGGGACGGAGCTACTGCAAGGCAAGGGCAGCCTCAAGTCAAGATTTGCTGCCAGCACGCGACAGAAAAGTGACAAAACCCTAAAAACAGAGAAGAAAAATTAATAAGAAAGCTAAAACATAGAAAACGGACGCAAAACACACTCATTCGTATCAATAACAGAGTAGGGTGTCGATAAACACGCAAAGGACGGGGGTTAGGTCTGTATAAGCCAATAAGCGATCGGTGCCGGTGCGGGTCGCACAATACTCGTGGGCCCGGCCCACTTAAAAACCTAACGTGTTGGTAGAATCATACTTCGAAATTACGTACACTAAACAAATAGTATGCGTCAAGCTTTGAAGGCAAATTCTCATTGTTCGGCTCGCGCTTATGCTAGCGCCATAATCGGCGTGCCTGTGTGTTTTCAAGAAGTTGTGCTATAGCATAACACTAGCACTCGAAATGACAATATCGAATAATTCATACAAACTTGCATCACTTGTTTATCGTTATTTAATTAAATATTAAAACCTATCGGTAGCCTGTTTGCTGGGCCGGTTTACTCTCACCTAATACATCCTATTTCCTTAATCGTCGTGCTTGTGCTCTCTGTAGACGTTGTACTACAGCATAACACTACCACTCGAAATGACATGTACAATGTAGTATTACTTTTTTGCCGTTATTTTATTAAAATTAAATTTAAAGTTAACGCTATTATGCTTGCTGGGCGTGCTTAAATTATATTGCCGCAATCGGTATCTGTGTGCTTTGTAGAAGTTGTACTACGGCGTAACACCAACAACAACCGAGATGACAATATCGAATGATGTACAAATTAGCATCACTTGTCGTTAATTTATTCAAATTAAAGCTACTGCTATTTTTTTGCTGGGCCTGCTTACTTTCATCCACTACATTCTAATCCCGCAATCGGCATGACCTCTAGAGAGTGCAATATACAATGGAATATGGGTTATGGATATTAGGACCAGACCCACCACCCAAACCCAGGAAGCCCCCCTATTCCCGCTTTGTCCATTTTTGATGAACTTTCTCTATTACATGTATTTTTTTCTTCTCTGTTTTTTGGGCTCTGTCCAGAAAAGTGGCCGTAAAGTGTGGAGGAGGGAACATGAAAAACACATAGAATCTGTGAATAACACACAAACGTGTGAAAACCACACGACGGCTGGTCTCACAAACCGTGTGACAAGAATCTAACTTACCACAATTGTCAGACGCTTCGGTACAGGGAGAGTACGGAGCCCGCAAATCAGCGTCCCGCAACCATATGGCTTGGACAAAGAGAGGTCGCAGTCTCGCACACGCTGTACAATAAATCAGGTACAATGTACCGTGATAAATGAAGATGTCACACAAAGCTGCATCAGTGGAACGATTTCACCTCAAGTCTTCATCAGCCCTGTCAAAGTCAGAAGACAGCAGTGACAAATCGGAGGAAGAGAGAAAGCGAGGAGGACAATTCTGAATCGGACGACGATACGGATTGGTCATGGCCGAGAGAGTTTTCAGAGGATGGCCAAGAAGCCGGGCTTGTTGGCTGAAACAGACGTCTGAAGTAATAAAAGCCAAAGAGCATTCAACCATCAGCAGCAAAATCAGCTCGTAATCACTTTGAAAAGGCTGGTACACTCTGTTAAACTTCTTAAAGTTGCATTATGGAGGCAACAACTTCGAGATACATATAATCTAATTCTTATGATAAACGACAACGTCTAGTGATAGTTCGAAGCATCTTTATAGCTGATTAGTCGTGTGGTACCGCCGAAAACGAGTGCAGTTGCCCCTACAGCGAAAAAAATGTCTTCGTCTCAGGCTGATAGCATCTTTTAAAAACGAGGTAGAATCAAACGACGAAAATCATAAGGAATGGAATGGAAAATTCACAACATGTAGACTGAGACCGGCGACTCAATCTCTTGATAGAAGAAACCAACTTGGTGCGAACACGCCCTTCCGAGTTAAAGAAAATCGATGGAATGGAAAAGACGGTAACCTAGCGAAGATTACTTAAAGGATATTTGTGCCGATCAGTTCGATGTAAATGTAGTCGCGATTCTTCACAAGCCCCTTCGAACGACGTCGCCCAAACCATAGATTGATATGGATCTTTGGAAGGTGGTGCTTCTGGCAATCGAATGTACGGTAGATCTGCTCTTGTTGTCACAAGACGAGCTGTCAGTTGACGTTGATTCATCCATCGAGCAGCATAATATCATTCAGATTGCCAGGGTCGATCTATTGAAATTGACGGCCCTGGTGCTGCTTTACATGTACGCTCGAAACTACGGTACGTTGTACCTGATTTATTGTACAGGATGTACATCTTCCGCATACGGCCTCAGCCATATGGTTGCGGGTCGCTGATTTGCGGGCTCCGTAGACTCTCCCTTCGGTACATATACCGGTACATGTATTAGACCTCCTGGGCTGAAAGTTTGTTTATGCGAAAAGTGATTACGAATTCCGAAAAACAGAAACTGCTTTACAAAATGACGAAATCATGTCGCAAACATTGAAATTGAAACATCTGTAGATGCTGATAATTTCGGAAAATTCAGGATGCATTTCATATGAAATTAAATCAAATCAAAAAAAGGTTTCTGATTTCGCATTTCCCACACCTTTTCACGATTTGAGTCGAAATCTGCGCAAACAGCCACTTGGTGTGCATTTTCTGATCTTGAGCGTTAGAGGTCTATTAATAAGGAGTTTCGAATTCGCAGTCTAGACCTCACCCAACAAGGATGGGGAGGTTCTCGACAGGATTCAGGACCACAGGATTTCAACGGACGAATGGCCTGGGCACGGGCCCAGGCCCTCCCCCTTTGGACAGCAGCACGTCCCGCCAACGCGGGCAAGCAAGTTCACCGTCAGCAGCGATAAGTGCGGCGGTGAACTCTGCACAGGACAATCGGGACTGGACTAACATAGAGCCAGTTCCAACGCCACCGAGGAAAACACTTGGGAGTGTGGGAGAGCCTACGGGGCCACTACACCCAGGTCCATCGGCGTGCTCAAACGCCGCGAATATCGGAGTTACGACAGGGTGTGAAGAGGTGCCTACGGGGCCATCACACCCAGGTTTAACGATACACTCACAGGGAAGGACGCTTGGAGGTGTGGACGAGCCTGCGGGACCACCTCACCTAAACCCACCTGTGCACTCACCGGTTACTATTACCGGAGGAATGTCAGGGTGTGAAACAGGGCCTGCGAGGCCATCACATCCAGGATCAAGGATACAATTTTACATTGTGGAAGAAGGAACTCTGCAATTTGAAATTGCTAACAATGACGGAACACCGCGTGTTAACGGACAAAAGCAGGTGGAAGTACGACACTTTCACCGCAGTCTAATGGACATCAAGTCAAAGGATGCGAAGAGCATTAAGAAGACTAAACAAGGGTTACGGAGAACCGGACCTAAAGAACCGCCACCAGTGACAGGATGTGCGGCGAACAAGAGAAGAAATTACCGCTCGCAGTGATAAGTGCGGCGGCGAACTTTGCTCACGATACACGAGGCTGGTCTCATAGCAAGCCAGCTCCTATGATATGGATGCAAGGGGGTGAGTATATGCCTACCGGGCCTCCACGCCCAGGATTGCTTATGGACATCTTCGACGACAAACAGAGTAAACGACTCTGGAAAGGATTTTTCGGGATTGTTTCGGCGTGGCGATAGCTACCCCGGGACCAACTTGTTTTTCAAGGCAGTGTCGTAAAAGGAGACGGGATTCGACTGTTAAGCAGTTTAAAGTGCATTGACAGCCTAGACCCAGCACCGGATCACGACTTCAGACGACCAGACCAAGAAAAGCAAAGTTTGCCGAGCAAGGACCCGACAAACATGTTAAATAACTCTAGATTACCTTCTAGTCTTAATAGGTTCGAAGTAGCCGTTAGCTAAGGACTAAATGGACTACCTTATTATTATTATTACTAGGGCTCAAACCCAAGCCCAACCCGCACCGCACACACACAACCCACAGTAAGGTAAATTGGAATTTTAAGTTTAACAACCCACAGTTCGGGGGGGGGGAGCGGTCCGGCGCCCTCTTTGTCACTACAAGAAAAAAACAGTGATGCAGCACAGCTTGTACTAAGGCAAGGAAGGACAACGTAACTGCGCGGAACATTATAAAAATGCAAAGACGAAAGATTGCCTCTGGAATGGTGTTTACTACAGAGGACGGTTGAATATGAGCGTGCATTGGCATTTGGGCGACTAGCATTTGTAAATATTATATCGTAGCAAGCAGACGCACTCATCTTGCAGCATAAGGTATTTTACCAACAGCTCGCTGCCTCAATTACTAAACCGCGGATTGAACAATTAGCTCAATCTATGATTAGTATAACCTTTATATTCTTCAGCCACCCTCGAATTTTTTTCACCTCAAACTTTGAGTAGCTTCCCACGCCACCTCCACCACGTGTAGACGGATGTAAGAAAACCCTCTCACAGTAGAGGAGATAAACCAGAAGAGAATCCACACTTGGCCAGCAATGTGTGTGGTGTAGTCGCTCTCAGAAAATCTTCCTGAGATACGAACACCCACGGGGGGCCCAGACGACTGACTGGAGGGGGTACTCCGTCCATCTGAGTCATGATCCGATCCGGCATCCGGCCGGCTGGATCGGTCACTTCCATCCGCTTGATCGTGACGACTCGGATGTTGCATGTTGAAAGCTCACCTTGTGTACCCGTCAGTACTGGCTGGTTTGCTCTCTTGGTGGACCCTAGGGCGAAAAGTGTAAATCCGTCGAATAGGGAGATGAGGGTTAGGACTAGGGGTAGCTCCTGGGCGGAAATCATCACCGGGGAGCTCGTCGGGCAATATACTTGAACTTTGTATAGTGCCGGCTGGACCGAGAACAATCAATCGGCCAGCTAACCCACTAATAATGAAGGGTGAATCCAAATGTGTATGTAAAGGGGAATCCAAATATAACTCCACAAACTTTCACAGAAGGCCAAAATGTCACCACTTCCCAATACTTAATACCGTGTTCAAAACACGGGCGACTTGAGGTGAGTATACGAAGACGCCGCGACTGCCGGTCAGGGGACTTCCGGTGGGTTAACTTAAGCTTCCCCGGGCAAACCAATAGCAGCAAGAGGGGACCTTGTTAGCCCTCCGCTGTGAACCAATAAAGGCGACTTGTGTCTAAGAAAGCGAAACGTATACTGATTTATCCCTATTTCCAATACTCCCTTTTGTGTAACCTACCCCAAATTGCCCGGCTGACCAGTCATGTGTCTTACCCGAAGTAGCCCGGTTAACTCCGATTTCGGTGTACCCACCTGGCCGGTATACCAACCCCGGATGGTACCAGCACGGCCGGTACACCGAACCTAGCTGGTACCAATCCGGCTGGTACATTGTACCCGTCCGGCTCGGCGGCCGGATGGCCATCCATCTGAGCTCCCTGGCCACTGGCGCTAGCACTTCCTGGGCAGCTTCGCGTCCGATCCAGGTGCCTCCTTCATCCACTAGAACACTCATCTTCCTTCAGGTCCTTTCCGCTCATACCTTTCAACAATCCGCCACCAATCCGCGCCTCGGCCGTCCGCGTCTCGGCCGTCCGCCATCCGCGGTCGTCCCGTCCGCTTGGCCCGCTAGCCCAACTATCCACGTCTTCAGTCGCGTTCGTCCGGCGTGATTCCAGGCCTGGCGCCGTCCGGCCGCTGGTAGATGCGCCCGGCGACGGCTATCCGGCACCTATGCCCTTGGTCCATATTTCTGCCAATCAGAAGGCGCCCTTTTGAAAGTACTTCACACCTTCCCCTCAATAAATTCACCAGCCACTTTACCACATCCGCCCCTGAGTCGCGTCACAGCCGCACAACGGTTGAGGCACGAGCTCACTGCATCTCTCACCCTTCGATTTCCCGCTGTCTCTATGTCCGTCCTTCAAATCCGAAAATATCCATCCGGCTTCACAACTCCTGCTGATTCCTCAAAGTCTTCCATCCGGCGCCATACTGACGCTAAGATTACTTCAACACCCGATCGGCCCACTTCTGACCAGACTAATTTCCATCCGCCGGTTGATTGGCTGATTGGTGTTAATTGATCCGGCCGTGCCTGCTGTCCGGGGGCCGGATGGACTAGTTCTCTGACTCCGCCTCACCTTCTTCATGGGTCTGCATGACCCCAAAGCGGTTTCGGCTCGCCCGCCGGCGATCGATTTCTCTCATTAAAGCTCCACAATTTAGATCTAGCTCGTCTACCCACGACCGCTCCTCGCAATTTTTCCACTGCACGAGAAACTCTCTGTGGATCCGCCCAAACCGGGTTTTCCGTCCATTCCGAACGTCCAAAATTTCTTCTACTTCGTACTCATCCGGATCTAACGGCTTGTCCCAGCTGTCCTCCGGCAGTAGGGCTTCATCGAAATCTAGCCGGTCGCTCTCCACCGTAAGGCGCGTGTTTGGGCGGTCCGGGAAATGCTTAACCAACTTCAACTTGGAAACATGCACTATCAGGAAAACGCTATAATCCGTGCCTACCGTGACCAGCTTAACTGCATGATCCCCGACCAGTTCTGCTACTCGGAAGGGGCCATGCCACATATGCGCCAACTTCCGTGCATAGCCCTCCTTGACCTGATCCAGATACAGCCATACCCGGGAACCGGGCTCTATGCCGTGTTTCCTGGATCGGTTGTTGTTCTGATCGGCGCAGTCCTTGATTGCTTGTCGGAGGCGTTCGTTTACCTGTTCCCTCGCCAACGAGTAGTGGCGTTGCACTCCCATCCTCCGGCGACGGGCATCTCTGTCCCGGCTTCTGGTGCACCCTATTGGTATGGCGGCTTCCAAAGTGGATCGGGGATCCCATCCGTAAGCCAAATAGAAAGGGGTGTCGCCCCTTACCCGATCGTATGACGAATTGAGGGCGAAAACCAGTCTCTCCGCATATTCGTCCCAGTCGCACTGATCCGCCTCCACCACATACATCTTGAGGGCTCTGGTTAGAGTCTGGACCATCCTTTCGGCCTTTCCGTTCGCCAGCGGGCGGTAAGCCATAGTTGCACTCTGTTTCTGTCCTAAGATCTTGTTAAAGGCTCGGAATACGTCCGCCATAAATCCGGGCTCCCTATCGTGCCGGATGACCTCGCTCGCCCCGAACCGCCTGAACACACATTCCTCGTAACTTTGCGCAACCTGTTGGGCGGTACGGGTGGAACTGGCCTTTGCTATGACCAGCCCGGTAAACAAATCCGTCCAGATCAGCAGCTCTGAATACCCATTTCGAGATTTGGGTAGGGACGGGATATGATCCATCGCAATGACTTGAAAGGGTACGTAGCTTGTATATTCTCCGGCGACCGCCCTCTGATGGTCGGCCGGCCTTTCCCTGTTTCACAGTCCGGGCAACTTCCCACATAGGCTTATACGCTACGGTAGAGCCCCCGTCAGTGGAAATGTGCCTTAATCTTGTGATATGTCCGGCCGATGCCCTGATGTCCTCCTTCTAAGCTCACGTGATAATGATGGAGGATATCCCGCTGTAGGGTAGTGGGCACAACTAACCGAGCGGATTTATCTCTCTCGATCTCCGGCTGGTCAGCGTCCCGGTAGAAAAACAGTAACCCGTTTTCATCCACTTCGTAATCCGGGGCCAGCTTGAAGCATTCTTTAGCTTGTTCGGCTGTCAGTTTATCCACTTTCCCTTTAAGGTATGCCTTGAGATCCACTATCCATTCTTCCTCGTCCTGCGCTTGGAGAATCCGCTCTGCTCGTAACTGTTGAACTATCCCTTCGCTCATTGCTTCCGGAGATAGTGAGCCAGCGGCTGAAGAACGGCGCTTCTGCGACCGGGTGACGGCGCTCACCTGGATTAGCTCTTCCGTGTTGGCCGGATGGATAATCTCGGGCAGCCGATTGATCTCCGTCAAATCTGATAACATAGCTGGATCGGAAACCGTTACCCCCACTTGGTCACGCATGGCCATCGTGGCCAGGTGATCTGCGCTCTTATTCCAGTCCCGTTTGACATGTACCAGCTCGTGTTCTGGCCATCTCCGCAAGGGCGGACATAACCATCTCCGCAGGGCGGACATAACCCAATCGTTCAGCAGTTTCAGCCGGGGCGCCTTGCAATCTATCTCTCCTGTGATTTGCCGGATCACCAGATTGGAATCACCACATATGATGATCCGCCCCTGTGTCCGACCGGCCAGCAGATCTAGGCAAAGTAAAAGCCCTCTGTACTCCGCTTCGTTAACAGTTATGGCCGGCGTGAAATCCGAGGCGGCCGTGACCACTTTCCATTCGGGCAACTTCCACACAATAGCACTATAGGCCCCGACTCCCTTCTTTACACTCGCCGACCCGTCAAAACTCAAAACCATTAGCTCCTCCGTGGGTCCCACTGTTGGCGGCGGTAATACGATGGATTGTCGAGGCTGCTTCCGAGGCGCTATCGCTATCAGTGCTTCCTCCACTTCTGCCCTTGGGGTAATGCTGGCAGCCAGCGTGCCCAGTATCTCCTCTTCTCCCTTAGTACACTTAATTACTTCGAGGGACCACTGAGACAGCAGAGCCGCCCATCTACCCAGCCGGTCGTCAATTCCATTCGCCGTCAGGAGCCATGATAGGGTCGACCGTCTAGATAGTACCTTGATAGGCCGAGACACCAACATAGTATAACACACATCCAGGATCCGCAATAAGGCCAAAACTTCTTTATCCACTAATCCGTAATTAACTTCATTTTTCCGGCTGGTGAATGTCACGGGACAGTACACTCCGTCATGATCTTGAACGAGGGCAGCTGAGATGGCCCATTTGCTAGCGTAGATGATGACCACAGGAACCTTATTAACATCGAAATGTTTCGGGACCGGTGTGGTCGCCATCTTCGCCTTCAACATGCCAAATGCTACCATCGCTCGGGTCATGTGAACGTCCTGGCCGGCCGCGCAGGAATCCGGCGGCCGGCCGCCTATCGGGGTGGACAAGGGCGCCTTCTCATTAGCCGAAATAGTTGACAAGGGCGGCATCCCATTGGCTGATATTGCTGGCTCGGCCCGCGCTTCCACTTGCCTATCCAGCTCTCTCAGCTTATTGTAATCCACCTCCCGTAATTCATACAAAACCGCCGCATAGACTGCGAAATCCTCAATGAACCGACTGTAATAATTCAGGCTGCCCAAAAAGGATTGCATAGCCTTTAGGGACCGCGGGAAAGGCAGATTGCTCAAGGACTCCAAATCCTTCGGATTAGCTTCCAATCCGGCGATCGAAACTTGATGGCCCATATAGGTCACCTTAGTCTTTCCCCAGAAACTCTTAACCACACTAATCGAAAGATTCCACTTTTCACACGTAATCATCAACTTCTCCACTTTGTCACACAGCAAATCCCAGGTAGTTGCCGTCACGAGAATATCATCAATCTAGGACCGCCGCCCCAAAACTGAAGGTTTTGGGTCGGGGTCCGGGTCACCTTTGGTAAACACGTCTCCGACAAGAGCCGGGTCTTGACCCGCCTTGATCTTGAAGTGTCCATACAGCGCGTTATCTATCAGCCGTTGATAACGACCTCGTTTGGTGCAGTGGTTAAGGCCCTGCCCTCGGGACCGGGAGATTGCGGGTTCGAGTCCCACCGTGGACGAAAATCCAAAGTCGGATAGAGTCGGGGTCCAAAAGTGTAATGAAATGAGGCCCTTACAGCACCGCGCTTGACATGGCTTACACCACCCTGTATAGGGTCAGGTTCTCTAAATATCATCTCTATCAGCCGTTGATAAATCTGCGGGGCATTCTTCAGACCGAACGGCATCCGATTCCACTCGAACAACCCGAAGGGCGTCACGAACGCAGAGATCTCCCGTGCACGATCGGTCATAGAGACCACCCAGAATCCACTGGCCATGTCCAATGAGCAATACCACAAAACTTTATCCAGGTCCTCCAGCAGGTCGTTTATCAACGGCATCGGGTAAACCATCAGCTTAGTCAGCCGGTTCACCAGCCGGTAGTCAATACACAACCTTATATCCACCCCATTCTTCTTGATAATAATTACAATGGGCGAAGCCCATGGCGAGGTGGACGGCTGAATTATCTTGGTGGCCAGCAATCCCTTGATAAGCTCTGACAGCTTTTCCCGATACTGGGGGCGACTCTTCGGCATCTTTGTGCCACCGGCTTGGCGTCTCCAACATCAATGTCACATCCGCCACATGGGCGGCCGGAGGAAGTGCGTTTCCTGGTCCGATCAGTAGATGTCGTCTTTTCCATATAATATCCTTCAATCTGCCGATCTCTTCCGGGGTGTTCACATCCGGGTCTCCCACTTGTAGATCGTCAATAGTAACCGCTGGGGGGCAGGGAGTTACCTCAGGTAGCACCGCCATCTGATCCTCCATGCCTTCAACATATAGCTCGCCCCCTTCATGAATGCAGACTTGGTCAGCTTCGACTACTTCGGGATCCTGATCGGCCTGGGTCGATCCGCCTTCGGCTATTTCCGAATTTCGATCGCCGGCTGGGTCGATCCGCCTTCGGTTAATTCCGAATTTTGATCGGCCGACTGGGTCGATCCGCCTTCGGTTAATTCCAAATTCTGCTCGGCCGGCTGGGTCGATCCGCCTTCACCTCGGTCGTCAAACCATCTGTCATCGGGGTTGACCGCATATGTAACTCTGCTTTGTCCTTTCTCCTGATTCTGTCGTTCGTCCGTCTTCCTCTGGGTGGGCAAAACCAGTTCCGCGATCGGGGCATAGTCTCGGCCAATACGTTCAGCCGGATCCGGCGACGGCCGGCTCCGCGTCAATATTTTAGAAGGGGTCCGGTACTCGGGTTTAGCCACCATCGGCGTCTGGTCCTCTTCTAATTCTTCCTCTTCGCTGACCAGATCGGTGGTTGCCTGAAAAGCCAGGTTTTGCCACTCGATATAGCGTCTTGAGCCAATAGTGACATAGCCCGGCCGGCGGGGCACCTTGTCCTCGGCCAGCCACATTCCAATGATCACGTCTTCATGCAAGGTGAGGGGTCTTTCCGAGATGTTGGTCACGCTTATAGAGTTGAGATGACCACCCCCTTTAACAAACGAGGGTACCCAGCACTCGCCCCTTGTCAGCCATAACTTGCTCCGCCTGTCGTGTGGTCGTACCATTACTTCCACCGCTTTTCCCACTGGCACCGTTACAAACTGACCTAACTTGAGGAACTGGACGTGGGCGCCATATAAGGGCCGCCGGCCGGCCAGCTGGATCTGTACCTCTTCCGGCAACGTCAATGTTGCATGCGATAAGTCCAGTCGTATGCCGGCTGGGACCATAAAGTCCATGCCCAGATTGCATCCTGCCCGGCCAGCTTGCCTACCCAGGCGGTAAAGTAATACACCAAAGACCCAGCTAACGTAATCTTAACTCTTGTCCTTCCTTGGGTCATGTATGAACTTTCTCCAATGCCGATACATTCCTGCCGCTTCGTCTCGTCTATCTCACACCCCACCTTACGAGCAAAGGTGGTGTCCACGATAGACACTTCTGCGCCAGAGTCGAACAGCATGGTAGCTTTCTGGTTATTGATTTTTTCATCCGCCTTGGCCTGCTTGAACCATTTATCCGGCGAGTGATATTTCCAATAACCTCGCGACTCGCCGGGTAACAGGTTTAATTCCATACGCACTTCAGACCGAGAATACTCATCCGTCCGTATACTGCTCACCAGGAAGGGGTCAGCCGTGCTGCCCGGGGACCGGATGACGTAATCGTCAAACTTACATGTATTGTCGGTTACGCTTTGCTTTGCTTCTTGATTATCCTCCTTACCGACATATGCATAGATACTAACACTAGACCGCTTGGCTCGAACCAGATTCCAACCTGGCGAGCGATCTAGTTTAACATCTTTTTTACCTCGGGCGGCAGCATTCCAGCATGCTTGGTCGGGACGTACCACTTCTTCATCTGGTTGTAGAATTCTTCAATTGGGCACAGTCCCGCCTCGTGCACCTCCCCGCAAGTCTTACACGTAAACAGGCAGTGTTCCGCCGGATGTCCCTTCCTCTCGCACTTCTTGCAGGTCAGCCGCTTCCAGCAGCTCCGGTCGTCATGCTTGATAGACCCACAGTGGGTACACTTGCGCCTGGGGTAATCCTGATCAGTTCGAGCCGGAAAACCCTTCGACTGACCGGACCCGGCTGGCAGCCTGGACGGCTGACTGGCTTCTGCCGAGAAAAGGTACCGATACTGTTCCTCCTCAGACTCGCCCCCAGATCGCTGATACTCCTCTTCCGAGCTGGTCGCGTCTGACTCTCGGGCGACCATGCGGACGGCTCGGGCCGTCCTGGTAGATGGCGGCCGGCTTCCTTGATCCGCGTTAAATCGGGACTTGAAACGGCCGGTTTCGACTGCCGCCTTGGGGCCTCGCTTCTTCGCCCTTAGGTACGTGCGCAACGTCAATTCCAGCTCCGTCGTATTCTTCAACCGCAGTAACGCCAGCTGGTCTGCCAGCTCCCGATCGTCCAACGTGCTGATGAAATGTTCCACGTGTTCACGGGCGGCTTCCGACCGGCTGGCATCTTCTTTAACGGGAATATCCGCTCTCATGCCAGCGACATTTAAGCGATGGAGATACTCCAGGGGGGTCTCATCCGCTCGCTTCTTGGTGTGAAAATATTGTCGCGCCGCTGACATTCCAGCTCCGCAGTATTGTTCCTCGAACGCACCGGCCAATCCCCTCCAATTTCCTCGGGTTTCCCGGCTGAGCTGTTGGATCCAGTTTTTCGCTGGGCCCTTCATCAAATCCCCGAAGATCAGGCATTTCTCATAGTCCAACGTCCGGTCTCTGAGAAATGCCGACTTCGTCTTGCTCAACCATCCTCGGGCCTGGTCCTCGTCCGCGTCGCGTCCGGTGAAGTCTTTCAGCTCGGACGTGGACGACATTCGCACCCTCGTGATCGCTCCCGAATCCGCGTCAAACGCTTGGGCCGAGGCCATATGGGCTCGGCGGGCCATCCCCAGATCCAAGTCATCCGGATCGTAATGGTATTTGGCCGACTTGACGGATTCCATATCCACGTCGCTGAGAGACAGCTTCCTGTTTGTTGGGCGACGTCCGGTCCGGCGACCTGTCTGGCGGCTCGGTGGGGCGGCATGGGGTTCACTTTGCTTGGACTGCACCGACTCCATGTCTTCATCACTCGGCTCCCTCGCATAGTACTGGACTGGTCCGGGGGGCTGTGTTCCACGACGAGCTGGCCGGTCCGGTGACTTCGGACTGCCGCGGCTGGCGCTCAGCCTACGTTGCTCTTCCAAATATCGCTCCATCATCGCCGAGAACATGTTTTGCAGGTGATCCGGCACCTGAGGAGCGACTTGAGGGGCGACTTGAGGGGCGGCTTGAGGGGCGGCCGGGCTGCCAGATTGACATTCCTTCTTGATCTGCCCATCCGCGTCTTCGTCTTCCTTCTTCGGTTCTGGATCCGCCGTCGCCGTCCGCCAGGCCTGTACGCTGTACTGGCTGGCTTTCTTCCGCTCGGGCGTATCCGGATCCTCACGTCCTCCAAGCCTCATGGCCGTCGCCACACGCGCTGCTCCCCTTGGGCCAAGCGTCATGCGGGTGATACCCACCGATGAATCGGAAGAGTCCGCTTCGGAAGGGGCAGACTCGTACTGCAAAGACCCTGAGTGTATCCCGGCCGGTCTGTTTGTTGCCGGCGGCGTGGACGGCGCCACTCCAGTCGTAGCTGTCATCTTCTTCGACGGCGGCGAGCAGCCCACTAGCGGTACCAAGCGGTCGTGCAGGGCGCTGGACGCCTCCTTCAACTTGTCCATCTTCAGATCAAACAACTCGTTCGGATCAAACACGCCGGTGTTAATGCCGGCTTGTTTGAGTTGATCGAATAGTCCTCTGATAAGGGACACGTGGCCGTCTGAGAGAGTTGGGGGAGAGACGGGACCTTTCAATCCGCCTATGATCTTCGGCCGTGTTATTTTCAGCACCTTTTCCGTCCGCAAGAATTGCCCCAACTCGTGAAGATGGAAAGCACGCTCCAAGTCTATATCCGTCGGTAGGCCGTCCTGCTTCTCTTCTTCCTCTTCGAAACGCGGTTTATCTTTGTGAGTCGGATAATCCGATTCCTGCCAATCCGGTTTCTTTAGGGGTAGGGGGGCCAGATCGCGACTTGGTCCCGATCCGGCCGGCTCCCCACTCCGGTCGTATCCGACTTCCGCTTTTTCTTCCTTGATTTTTTCTTTTATATCCATAATATGTATTTGTTCGTTAGGATCATGGTCAGAACCATGATCCTTCCTCGGACTATGGCGACTTGCACCATAGTCCGATCCGGCTCATCCGTGTAGCGGCCGGCACTACAGTGAGGTAGTACCATAATCCGCCCCCGGCGGAGCCTCTAGGGGCGTAACTTCTTCTTTAATGTCAACTCGAACTCCCCCAATCGAGGCGACCATCGCATCCTTCCATCTTCAGCAGCTTTGGGGGCGATATGCCTTCCCCCAATGCACCCGACACAACATAGTCAACAAATTTGACAGGTCTAGGTCTTTCGCCCGCTAGGGACTCGCGGTGATATCCAGGGTCACCAAGAGATCCAGGCACGCGCACCATTGTGGTGTAGTTGCTCTCAGAAAATCTTCTTGAGACGCGAGCACCCACGGGGGGGCCAGACGACTGACTGTCGGAGGGGGTACTCCGTCCATCCGAGTCATGATCCAATCCGGCATCCGGCCGGCTAGATCGGTCACTTCCATCCGCTAGATCGTGACTACTCGGATGTTGCATGTTGAAAGCCCACCTTGTGTACCCGTCAGTACTGGCTGGTTTGCCCTCCTGGTGGACCCTAGGGCGAAAAGTGTAAATCCGTCGAAATAGGGAGATGAGGGTTAGGACTAGGGGTAGCTCCTGGGCGGGAATCGTCACCGGGGAGCTCGTCGGGCAATATACTTGAACTTTGTATAGTGCCGGCTGGACCGAGAATAATCAATCGGCCAGCTAAACCAATAATAATGAAGGGTGAATCCAAATGTGTATGTGAAGGGGAATCCAAATATAACTCCACACTCTTCCACAGAAGGCCAAAATGTCACCACTTCCCAATACTTAATACCGTGTTCAAAACACGGGCGACTTGAGGTGAATATACGAAGTCGCCGCGACTCCCGGTCAGGGGACTTCCGGTGGGTTAACTTAACCTTCCCCGGGCAAACCAATAACAGCAAGAGGGGACCTTGTTAGCCCTCCGCTGTGAACCAATAAAAGCGACTTGTGTCGAAGAAAGCGAAACGTATACTGATTTATCCCTATATCCAATACTCCCTTTTGTGTAACCTACCCCAAATAGCCCGGCTGACCCGTCATGTGCCTTACCCGAAGTAGCCCGGCTAACTCCGATTTTTGTTTACCAACCCGGCCGGTACACCGAACCTAGCTGGTACCAGTCCGGCTGGTACATTGTACCCGGACGGCCCTGCCGGATGGCCATCCATCCGAGCTCCCTGGCCGCTGGCACAAGCACTTCCTTGGCAGCTCTACGTCCGATCCGAGTGCCTCCTTCATCCACTAGAACACTCATCCTCCTTCAGGCCCCCTTTCGCTCATACCTTCCAAGCCAATCCGCCACCAATCCGCGCCTCGGCCGTCCGCCATCCGCGGTCGTCCCGTCCGCTTGGCCCGCTAGCCCAACTATCCACGTCTTCAGTCGCGTTCGTCCGGCCTGATTCCAGGCCTGGCGCCGTCCGGCCGCTGGTAGATGCGCCCGGCAACGGCTATCCGGCACCTCCATATTTCTGCCAGTCAGAAGGCGCCCTTTTGAAAGTACTTCACACCTTCCCCTCAATAAAATCACTAGCCACTTTACCACAGCTGGGCGTAGTGATACCCATCTCGTGTACGCTCGTCGGAAGATCAAACGTAATGCGCTTGGTGTTGTGATTTAAGTTCTCCACTTTGCGCGCCGTAAATGAGCGAAATTCTTTTGGACTCAGCGCACCTTTGGCTGCTGTTTTCCTCGCATTTTGCAGATGACGAGATAGAGAGGATTGCAAGCACCGCCATACCTCCCGTCACAAGAACATTGCGCGGCAGAGACTTGGCCCGTGCTGGGAAGCCCATGATTGTCGTCGACCATATACCAATTGCATTACATGTATTATATTTTCTTATAAAAATATTTGATTAATTTGCGTCCATTTCCTTACATATATGTACTGTTATAATACACCGTTACGGCGCAGTAAGAGAGTGTATTCCTAATTGAGTAGTGTACGTTCCAAGTGCATGCCTTTCCTTATAAGAAACAGGGTAATAGCGCGTCTGCTAATTTTTTTATTGTATATCGTTTGGTGACATCTATTGTACCGACTATTCAGTTAGATATTCTTTACCTCTATTTAAGCCTTGGTGTATTCCGTATGAGCAAAATCCTCAGCAAAGTCCTAATTAACTCACATAATTCGTAATTTGCAAAGGTAACAATGGCTCCATCAAGAATGCCCTATAAAAAGAGCATTTTCTGATAATCTAATTGTATTTCCTGGTAATGTTACAAACCGTCAGACAACGTGTACTGCCACTGTCAATGAGCCTAGAACAGTAAAAGTGTCCTCCTCTGCAGACTTCTGCTGGGACATAAGGTCCATAATGTCACCGTAGCTGTCTTTAATCCAGTTGAAGGCTACATCGATTGTCATTGGCTTAGGATGGAATAGCCTCTGTCTCCATGCAATAACCACCAGTGAAGGCGTCGACCTCACATGACTCAAATGATATGTGTTTACAGTCCATGACGTCAGCTGAACTTGCGCTTTAGACTCTTTTTGGCTCCACCAGATGCCACAGATGCGGTAGCGTCGATTATAATAACGAGGTTTGTGCTGTTTACGGAGTCGAAATGATCCAGCTGCTCTTCAAGATACCGTTTTTCGTCACGGAGCTTGTTATTGAATTAACAAGGTCCAAGTACGTCGTAATACCAGGAATGCTGTAGCCAAGCTCGTCATTGCTGCGTTCTCAAGATACAACGGTCCTAATTTGGCCTTCGATGTGGAAGTATCTCCTTCGACGTAGCCTTGGCACGCTCTGCCGTCAAATCAGCACGTTTACGTCCGAGAGTTGCGACAATATCACGCATATCGTGAACACGGTCATTTGCGGTATATTTCATCGTCGTTCGTTGGCATTGTGTCGTTCTCGACGCCGCTAGGCGGAAAATTGGGACGCTCGGCCCCCACGCTGCGCTGCCAGTGTTTTGATTGCCTCGCTCGTCGATGCCGCGGAATCATTTGAGGGTGGTTGAGAAGCGGAGATGGTAGTGTTGGTGACCGCAGTTCTGGAGCGGAGCACTACATTTATTCTTTACGCAACCCTATAATATACCCACGTGGCTCAGTATTTGTCTAACAATGCAAAGTCTGCTTTCAAATTGGACCTATTGGTAGGTCAAGTTAAAATGTCTTAAAACTCGGTACTTATCGATAGTATCGACCGCCGGGTTTCTTTATCTCCGCAAAATCGCGACAGGATCATGTTCTTAGTGAGAAAGACGCAAAAGCTGCGCATAGTATATGAATTTCTTTATAATATTAATATCTGGGAGCCTTTATAATCACCCCCAAAACCATAAACTCACCCCCAATGGTGGTTCCGGTTCGAAAGTAGGTACTTTGTAGGAAGGCAAAACTAGCCTATCAGCGCGTATCTACGACTTTCCAACCGTGAGAACCTTTTGCATTCAGCAAAGTGCGCACAGAATCGATTTAAGCCAATGATGTAAAAGAAGCTCATGCGGTACAGTTATCTTCTATCTTTAGCTAAGTCCGATTGGGTGCTTCCAAGCAAAAATCAGCCAATCAAAAATACCTACAACTGCTCGTTTTTGCCTCCAGCGAGAATCGCTGAAGGCAAACGTGTGAAAAAAAGGGTTTTGTAGGCAA